>JAKUCM010006128.1:0-14778 GCA_023374145.1 Lepidium sativum
ATTCAATGATTGAAATTTTATATATGTATTTTTATGTATTTTAAAATACCGTTATATAAAGTTAGGTTTCGAAAATAGTAATCAACATGATTCTTCCATGTGCCAAATCTAATGATGGATATTTAATCAGTATCTTTGTATATTTTAAAATAAATTATTGTGATTGTGATATCCTATAATATAAAGTAGCATTTCGAAAGTTAGTAATCAACAAAAATTTTCCATATATCCCATCCAACGACCCAAAATTTTGATGTATCCCATTATTAAAAATTGGTTTCAAAAGTTAGTCGTCAATGAGATTATTTCACGTATTGAATCCAATGATCCAAAATTATATTATAAAAAGTTGGGCTTCAAATCCTATAATATAGAGTAGAATGTAAAAATTTAGTAATCAACATGATTCTTCTACGTATTGAATCCAACGATCCAAAACTTTTCAGTATCCTATAATTTAAAGTTGCATTTTAAACATTTGTAATTAATAGGATTTTTTTAAGTATCAAATCTTATTACAAAAATTTGGATCTCATAGTTAGTAATCCAACAAAAAGTATGAAATTTCAAAACATTATTCGAAATATATATTAAGTTTTATTAATAAAAATAAACTCGTGCATCACATGGATCCTTATCTGATCTTATATATGGTATGTATTCACTATGCAAAAATTTTAATGATCGATAAAGATAATCATGAATGCATACAATTAAGCATGCATCACAACTAAAAGAAAGACATACCAAAAGTTTGCTTCCCAATACGCTATCAAAAGTTTGCTTACCAATACCAAAATTTTATAAAATACGTTGAGGTGAGTATACATTCGCCCAAAAATTCTAGAGGTAATGATGCTTCAAATTGTAGAGCTCTAGCAACCTTAAGTATATGTCGATGCTTCCTCTCAACTCGACCATTATCATTCGAAGTCCCATCGCAAGAGGAGTTATGTAGTATTATTTTCTCTCTGAAATTATGGGACAGACACATGAACTGAGTCCCATTATCAGATTGTACTACCTTAACCGTAGCTGGAATCGCTTTTCCACCATTGTTATAAAATTCAGCAAGTGTTGTTGTGTCTCTTTGTTTTTCACCATCAAATACAAGCACACACTGCGTGAGAAATCGTCCATTATAGTGAAAAAATAACAAGACCTAGAAGGAGAAGGAGTTCGGTAGGGACTCCAAATAATGCAATAAATTTTATCAAAAATTTTCAAAACTTTATTTTCACTTAACGGAAAATAACCTTGTATCTGTTTTGCACGGTATCAAGCATCATAAGAACTTTTAGAAATTTCAAAAATAATAACTCCCGATAATTTCAGAAATAACAACTCCCCAAAAGTAAAAAGTATTGTTGTAGCACCTACTTACCCCAATCACGGTCCTCATAATGCAGTCTTGGATCAAAGTAAGTTGTCAGCAACTTGCATAATCGAATTATTTTCATCCTTTAACTGAACTAACAAAATCAAATAAGACTTCAACTCTCCTTCATAGAAAAATGATTTCATTACCAAAGTTGAACACAAATAGATTGTCTCTTCTCTCATAGAGATTCGACGAGTACCATCAACAAGAATCACAAGTACCGGAGTCATGTCACACAAATCAGACAATGTAGAAAGTTTCCATGTCATTTGACAGGAACATTCTATATCAAGTATTCAAGAAGGTAGAGAAGTCGTACCAGAAAATGTTTTTGTCACATATATTTTAGGAGTCACATTTAGTCATTTTCTCCATAAATATATACTCCAATATCGTCATTTTAGAGTCCAATAGCTTCATTTATTTGTATCAGTCACATTGTATTTGAGGAGATTTCAGGTACTAGAAGAACAAACATTGAGCGTTCAGGACAAGGAGAGACTAAGGGATGCAAGGAACAACAGTTGGAGTGGGAAGTCGAGTGGCGCTCGAGTTGCGAATCGATCCTAGAAGAACTCGAGTGGCACTCGAGTTGCATATCAAGTCAAAGACGCGCTATTGATGTTGTCGAGATGCAGATCGAGTGGGTCGTGATGTAGGCTCCATATTTTTAACTTGTAGAGCTTTCCAACGTTTGGGCTAGACTGAAGCTGAAATCCAGTGCACGATGGGTTTTTTCTATTGGGCAGAATAAAATCAAGGGTTTTACTAGACTTAGTATATATATTTTTCATTAGTTGCAAAAAATAGTTATCCAGGTTTTTACTATTTTTTGCAACATCCGTTTTTTCTTTGTAATCACGAGATGGAAAAACCTTCTCCTTCTATTTTGAATGTAATTTTTGTTTCTTTTTAATCTTTCTTATCATATTATTTCCAATCTAACATTAATGTCACATGCTGTGAATTTCACTGTGAATGTTTATGTAATGAATTTTGAATAGTTTACCTAGGGCTATTGAGAATGGGTTAGGTTAAAGTGGATCTTAAGTCTTCAAGGTTGCTTGAGGTTAAGAAAAATTAGATTCCATCTGATTTGGTGCTTTCATAACTTGTTTCATCTTGATCAATTAAAGCATAACATTAGACGTTCTAGCACCAGATAGGTGTTAGGTAGAGCGTCTAACCGAATACACTTTGGAGATTCACACTCTTAGCTCGAGAGATCGAACGTCTGAGGTGTGAATCAGTTCAGAGTGATTTGTTTCATCTTCTCGATTAAGTTGTCAAATGCCTATGGCGATAGGGTCTGTAAATAGCTTAATCGAGTTTGTCTGCCACGAGAGTGTATTCATTGTCTTGTGAACCTACCATCCAAAGGTCTGCTCTATTGAGTGTTGTCGAGTGCGAAGTTAATTTAAATTATTAGTATGCATGTCGAGTTGAGGAGATCGATTTACACCGTTACACTAACCGAGCCAACAATCGAGCCTCCACTCGAGCTGCCACACGAGCTACCATACGAGGAGGATATCACGCCACACCGAGATACCACTTAAGCCTCCACTTGAGCTGCCTGCCGAGGAGGAGATCACGCCACGCTGAGATGCCACTCGAGCCTCCATTCAAGCTGTCGACCGAGCCAATCTTAAACCGCCACTTGAGCCACCACCCACGGAGAATATTCTGCCACGATAAGATGCCACTCGAGCCTCTACTCGAGCTGCTACCCAAGGAGGAGATTGTGCTATGCCGCCAAGCAGACCCGCCGACATTCGAGCCACCACTCCACTTGTCGCCACTCAATCCCAAGCACGATTCTCCTTCACCGCTCAAGTCGCCGTCACCATTCGACTCTCCTTCACCACTCAAGCCGCAACCCAAGCTTGAGCCACATCAACTTCATTGTCGAGTCCAAGCGCCGTCATCTTCAACTCGAGCCGTAGATGAAATTAGGAGATCAAGGGAAGGTTTTTTAAAGCAAAGATTCATATGTTCAATGACCGAGTCACCAATTGAAGTTTACGACGATGAGTCCAATTCAGAGTCACCGCAGTTGATATTGAGAATCCCGACAGGGGTAAGGAAGTCGTGGTAGAGAAAGAGCATGAAGGAGTGGAAGATGTTTGTAGCAGCTCGAGTGACGGTGATGATAGAGTAGATGGGTCTAAATCGAGGGGAAAAGGTACACTCCAAACTACAATGAGGCATTGAAAACACTGAAAATAATAGAAGTGATGGGAACTAGTTATCTGCACAGAAAAATGGTGGTGCAACTAGGCATTACCAAAGACGTTGATCTAATGTTGAAGAGTAATGGATTAACAGAGTTTGTCTTGAATCCTCGCGCTAGTTATAAACAAATTTGTATTTATTTGGAAATAAAGAAAGGCTGCGAGCAATAGACAGATTTGGAGCTCCCACTTTCTCAGCCTCCCAGTTTGAGTAGCTCTTCGGCCTCATTCCATCAAATGGTCTCGGCACTAAATTTGACCGGGAAGAGATAACTTTTCTTTAGCAGCTGGCTGCAAGCCCTGAACATCATAACACGTCCACAAGCAAGAGCACAAGGATAAGAAACCCTGCAATTAGACACTTTCACAAAGTGATTGATAGCATATGTTTTATTATGCATCTCGTCGGGACTATTCCTTGAATCCATTATCACCAAAGTCACGAATACAAGAAGAATACAGAAACATAGACTCTCTTTACAGTGTGTTTAGTTTCTCTTCTATTTCTCTATTGTACTGACTCAAGAACATACACAAACTAGCTTACACCTTTATGTATATCTTCTTTCTCTTCTTGCTCAATTAATCTCATGGCCGCATCTCTATCTTAATGTGCTTTCTTATATGCATCAGTTCTGCAGTATGACCTGCAAAAGACCTGATTTTCCTGCAGCATCACAAGAAGATCAAAGATCAAACCTGACACTAATCATGTGTTTACTCAGTTTTATTTTCTGCTTCAAGAAAGCTTCATTGTGGTCCTGCAAGGGTATAGGATTGAGAATCTCTCTTCTATTTCTGGTAAATAAACAGAGAGATCAAGACTAAACTATTGTCTTAAGCTTCATTACTAGTTCCAAAAGTCACAATAATTTAATTTTTTTTGTAGTGAACTAAAGTCCAAATGAGTTTTGTTCACAAAATTTGAATTTCATGGTTATAACTATAGAAACGAACTTATCATTTAAAGTTACAACTATGAAAAATCTTTGGATTAATTTATTATGTGTCATTTCACCATCTAATTAACGGTTAATTTATTGCTCTAATAATAAATTTACAAAAGTATAATGTTTAAAAGGGAAACCAAATGATATTATTATCAACTAAGGAAACTGTATTTATTTATGTGTTTTCTGTTCATATATTACAAAATTGTTCTTAGCTAAATTATTGTCATATTTATATTTTTTTTAGGTGATAGTATGGATGACAAAAAAGTAACATATTCCCAAAACAATTCCAATTGCAATATACCAAAACTCATAATTAATTTAGATCCCTTTTTGCGTCAAAGTATATACACGTTAATACCGAAATAATATAAGAAAACGTAAACAAACTTTCAGAATACTGACAAATTAATATAAATGGCCAGCAGAAAACAACTCCCGAGCTAGAGAATCGAAGGTTCATCAATCTGTAGAATAATCAACGAGTCACATTGAACTTAATAGTTCTGTTTTCGTATTGATGTGTTTGGCCTCTTAAACAAACATTTTCGTGGGATCGATCTCAAAAATCTTCATATGTTGTGTTGAATAATTGTCCACTTGTTAATTTTGACTTGATAATACTCCTACATGCTCACTCATGTAAAATTTGTTTGGTAAATCTTGTGTCCCACTTTCTCTTCTTAACTAGTTCTCTTTGTTTCTATCTGATGACCTTCTATCTGATGCATAATGTTGAATACTTATACATATGTTAAAACAAAGTTAAGAAATGAATTGATCTAATATAAATGTAAACTATAAAAGTCACCTCTTGCTATCTAAAAGCTGATTGTGTGTGTCCCAATCTTGTTAAAATTTCATTTTCTAACCACAACTCTTAAGAAGAAGAAAACCATAGCTGTAAGTTGGAAGCATGTTGTGTTGTGTTTCTTTTACTTAACTATTTTAATTTGTAAAATATTGTTTTAGTTTTAGGCTCATATATTAGTTCCAAACCGTGAAAAAGTCCACAAATCTAGTTTCTAAGCAATACATATGTCTAAATATCAATGATCTTCCATAATTAGATTATGTTGGATAAGCTTGAGATAACTTGAGAACCAAGTTTGTTTGGTTTATGTTATGTTTTGCTTTTTGGTTTATTTTCCTTATTGGTTTTGGTTTAGTTAAATATGTATATATAAGAGATAGATACATGAGTTTTAGTTAGTTGAGAGATTTGTGGGATTGTAATGGTTTGAGTTATTTCCCTTTTGTTGAGTTAATAAGAGAAGGACTTCTTATTATTCAAATCTTCTTTGTGTTTATCAATTTCTTCCTCTAATTTTCGTGTTTGAGATTGTCAAATACTAGATTTGGTATCAGAGCTAGAGAAAGATCATGGCTAAGGATGGAAAGAAGATTGAAGGCGAAAAGGAGAACTCGAGTGGTGAAGGATCATTCACGATGAAGGTTGGAGGAAGTTCTTCACAAATCAAGTGTCCTATGCTTACAAAATATAATTACACGGTATGGGCCCTCAGCATGAAGATTGCTCTCAAGGTAAACGAGGTATGGGAGGCAATCGAATTGGGTGAGGATTCCGGAAAGAAAAATAATATGGCCATTGCTTTATTATTTCAATCAATACCCGAATCTTTGATTTTGCAAGTTGGAGAGCTTGATCAAGCAAAATCTGTGTGGGAAGCAATTAGGACAAGATATGTTGGGGGCCGAACGTGTCAAAGAAGCTAGACTTCAAACCCTAATGGCAGAATTTGATCGCCTTAGAATGAAAGATTCAGATACGATTGATTCCTTCGTGGGAAAACTTTCAGAAATTGCATCAAAATCATCTTCACTTGGAGAAACAGTTGAAGAAACAAAACTTGTAAAGAAGTTTTTGAAGAGTTTACCACGGGCAAGATACATACATATTGTTGCTTCTTTAGAACAAGTTATTGATCTAAACACAACAAGCTTTGAGGATATTGTTGGGAGATTGAAAGCCTATGAAGAAAGGATTGGATTTGAGGACGAGGAACAAGAAGAGCAAGAAAAGCTAATGTATACTCACTATGACGAAGGAAATAGTGGGAGCCATGGAAGAGGAAGGGGCAGACGTTTTGGTGGAAAAGGAAGAGGTCGGGGACGATCCGGTACGGATCTAGGTCGTCAATGGAATGATAAGGAACGGGAAAATAGAATCACATGTTTTAGATGTGAGAAGCAAGGAAACTACGCCTCATACTGTCCCGATCGCTTGCTAAACTTGAATCGAGTATAACAAGAATGGACATTATGCTGTAAATTGTCCAGATCGAATGCTAAAATTACAAGAAACCGAGTAGGTGAGTGGTGATGACACACAAAGGCGGACGTTTTGATGATGAATGAAGTGGTATTCTTGAATGAGAATAAAGTAATTCCGAGCAAGTTCGAAGAAAAACAGGATTCGAAAGGGGTTTGGTACCTTGATAACGGGGCTAGTAATCATATGTGTGGAGACCGTGAGTTCTTTGTTTCTATTGATGAGAGTATGATTCTAGGATTGACATTCAAGGACGTGGTTCTATTTGTTTCATGCTTAAGACCAAAGAAACGAAGTTTCTTCACCATTTTTACTACATTCCTAAGTTGAAAAGTAATATTATTAGTCTTGGCCAAGCAACGGAATCGGGCTGTGAGGTTCAAATAAAGAAAGATATGTGGATTGTGTATGACCACCTAGGCCAAGTGCTGATAAATTCAACCCGTTCAAGAAATCGACTTTACAAAGTCGTGCTAGAAGCTAAAGTTGTGGAGCAACTGCACTTGGTGTGTTCAAAGGAATCCGTGAGATGGCATGCTCGATTAGGACATGTAAATCCAGAAACAATGAGGTCCATGATCAAAAAGGAGCTGGTAGATGGACTACCAAAAATTAATGTCGAGAAGGAGATGTGTGTATCGTGTTTCCGTGGGAAACAAGCAAGGAGATCGTTTCCACAAGCAACCAATATTCGAGCCACAAGACCTCTTGAATTGATACATGGAGATCTTTGTGGACCTATTACACCTAAAACTCCAGCACACGAGAGGTATGTGTTTGTTCTCATTGATGATTACTCTCGGTATATGTGGATGATTTTGCTTAGGGAGAAAAGTGAAGATTTCGAGAAGTTTCAAAGTTTCAAGAGTTTGGCCGAGCAAGAATCAAGAGAGACGATCAAGACATTAAGGACAGATAGGGGAGGAGAGTTCATGTCTATCGAGTTTCAAAGATTCTGCGAAAAGCACGGAATTCAAAGGCATTTAACCGCTCCATTTTCTCACCTCAACAAAACGGGGTAGTCGAGAGGCGTAATAGAACATTGATGGAGATAACACAGAGCATGTTGAAACACATGAACATGCCGCATGAATTATGGGGGGAAGCAGTCCGACATGCTACCTATCTCATAAATAGACAAGCTACAAGATCGTTGGTTGATAAAACACCTTATGAAGTGTTCAAGGGAAGGAAGCCTAATCTAGGACATTTAAGGGTGTTTGGTTGTGTCTCTTACGCAAGAACTGAAGAAGCGGGTCGAAGGAAACTTGATGATAGATCGCAAGCCTTAGTACATTTAGGTTTTGAACCAGGCTCTAAGGCGTATAGGATGCTTAATCCTACTACGAAGAGGATTGTAGTAAGTCAAGACATTGTGTTCGATGAAGAACGTCCTTGGACTTGGGACACAAAGGACTCGGGAATGATCAACGGATGTGACACATTCGAGATCGAGACGCAATGGGAAGGAGAGGAGCTGTCAAGAGAAGCCGAGGGACATGATCGGCTTCTCGGAGAAGCCAAGGGACGCGATCGGCTGCCGGGAGAAGCCGAGGGGCGCGATCGGTCCTCGGACATTCGAGGAACCGCGTGCGGGGAGTGAGGACCCATACCAGCGTCCACTTGAACTCTCAAGAACGCATGGGTGATGCTGTGGCCGAAGCTGGAGACCAAGGGACCACCGAGGACGAGGAGGATAGCGAGCCGCATCCGAGAAGATCGTCTCGGCCCAAGGTAACCCCCCGACGCTTAGGAGACTTTGAACTCTATTTAGCAGAACTAGAGGGATAACGACTTTTACTCTCAATGAATGATGATCCTTGGTGTTTTAGTGAGGCTAAACAATTAAAGGTCTGGATAGATGCATGTGAAGATGAGATTCTCTCCATTGAGCAGAATCGAAGTTGGGATTTAGTTGATCTTCCTATTGGTGGTAAACCAATTGGCTTGAAGTGGGTGTTCAAGATCAAGAGAAATTCTGATGGGAGCATTAATAAGTATAAAGCAAGGCTGGTGGCAAAGGGATACATCCAAAAGCAAGGCATTGATTATGACGAAGTCTTTGCACCCATAGCACGTATTGAAACAATTCGTCTTATCATTACATTTGCTGCTTCAAAAGGCTAGGAAATTCATCATCTTGATGTGAAAACAGCTTTTCTACATGGAGACTTTAAAGAAGAAGTCTATGTAGTGCAACCGGAGGGTTTTAAAGTCGTAGGAAGTGAGGGAAAGGTCTACAAATTGAGAAAGGCACTCTATGCGCTGAAGCAAACTCCAAGAGCATGAAACGATAAACTAAACAAAGTTCTTCGTGAATTAAGGTTTCATAGGTGTTCAAAGGAGGCGTCCCTTTATAGGAAGAAAGAAGATGGACATCTAATCATGATTGCCGTTTATGTTGATGATCTCTTAGTTACGGGTTCAGTTTTGAAGTAAGTATTAGAATTCAAAAAGGAGATGGCAAGGGTTTTTGAAATGAGTGACCTTGGTAAGCTAACATTTTATCTTGGCATTGAGGTGCATCAAGTCGAACGAGGCATTATATTAAGCCAAGAGAGGTATGCTCGGAAAATTCTGGCCGAGACTCACATGGATTCGTGTAATGCATGTCATGTTCCAATGGAGTTGAATTTGAGGCTGATTAAGGCGGACAAAGAAAGGAGTCTAGACGCGACTGCGTATAGAAGAAGTATTGGTTGTCTTAGGTATCTATTGTACACACGACTAGACTTGTCGTATAGCGTTGGAGTACTAAGCAGATATATGCATGATCCTAAAGAATCACATGGAGCTGCCTTGAAACAAATTTTGAGATATGTGCGCTGTACAACTAAACTTGGTTTGGTGTTTCGACAAGAAGAAAGAGTGAAACTGATTGGGTATAGTGACAGCTCACACAACGTGGATATGGATGACTAAAAGAGCACCACAGGTCATGTGTTCTACCTAAACAATTGCCCTATAACTTGGTGTTCACAAAAGTAAGAAACTGTTGCACTATCATCGTGTGAGGCGGAGTTTATGGCAGCAACGAAAGCTGTGAAACAAGCTATATGGTTACAAGAATTGCTCGAAGAAGCTATTGGAGAGGATCACAACAAAACTATACTAAGAGTGGACAACAAATCAGCCATAGCACTTACGAAGAATCCGGTATTCCATGGACGAAGCAAACACATACATACGAGATATCATTTTATAAGAGAATGTGTTGAAAATGAACAAGTGGAGATGGAACATGTACCCGGGAGTGAGCAAAGAGCCGACATTTTGACAAAAGCACTTGGGAGACTTCGTTTCAAAGAGATAAGAGATCTTATTGGAGTTGTGGACATTAGTAATCTCAAGCTTAAGGGGGAGAATGTTGGATAAGCTTGAGATAACTTGAGAACCAAGTTTGTTTGGTTTAGGTTATGTTTTGGTTTTTGGTTTATTTTCTTTATTGGTTTTGGTTTAGTTAAATATGTATATATAAGAGATAGATACATGAGATTTAGTTAGTTGAGAGATTTCTGGGATTGTAAAGGTTTGAGTTATTTCCCTTTTGTTGAGTTAATAAGAGAAGGACTTCTTATTATTCAAATCTTCTTTGTGTTCAACGATTTCTTCCTCTAATTTTTGTGTTTGAGATTGTCAAATACTAGAGATTATATCTGGAAACAGAGAAGATTTGTGAGCTCTAGATCAGTTGCAGGAATCTCATATGATCTTCTAGGCTTCGGGGCAAACACATTGGTGGGAGATTTTGTCAAATCAGCAAAATTTAGACATGGAGGTAAAGGTGAGACATACATGCCTTTCCCCAAGATTTATCCAAGGTCAATTCTTTACCTTGTCAAAATAACTTTAGATGCTTTCCAAACAAACAGGAAAGGAAATTTCTATGTCACAAAAGGGTACCAGGTTCCTAAGAAGTATACCAGAAAGCAGTAGATCCATTAGGATACATTCCATAGTCAGTGCATCAAAAGCAGCAGATCCATTAGGATACATTCCGTAGTAAGTGCCTTCAAGTATTTTTGTCTATAAGAAGTCTCTCACCGTCATCTTGAGATTCTTCATAAGAGAGACCAGTAATAGAAGAGGCTTATCTTCTGGTGGCCAGCCAAAATGTCCTCCCTTACATATTACTGTTCGCCACCGAAAAGTTCCTACCCACAAGCCTGCATACTCTTGGCCCGCTACCAGTTCTTAATTGGTAGCTTATGAAGGGGAAAACGGGTTTCGTCCATGTTTAGCCAACCTTGGTAATAAGAGCACTTTATATTGGAAGGTTTGAGAGTAAAACCTATGGAATCACCATAGCTAAGAAATCTTTCAAGATTCCCATGTATACTAATTTCACTTCTTAAACAATATGCGTTCATTGAAGAAGTAGACCTCCCTATAATATACTCATTTCCATTTCTGAAAAGAATACTAAAGTTAGTGTTTTGCGTGCTCTGATTCCCATCTTCTTTTGATGTAGAAATCGCTGTCAAAACAAAAATGCTTCCACAGTTTGCTTGTCTACTTGATTCGGAATTTTTGTGCACTCAACCTCCAGGTTCATCTGATTCAGTCACCACCAGACTTATGCATTCCAAAGAACATGGTTCTGCATTCCAGCAGCGCCAATTCATCATCGTTAGACATGGGAAATATCCTTTCACTTGATGAGTCAGGCACATATATGCCAACAGTTCTTGTCACTATGTCAAGTAAACTCCTTTTATGACTAAAGGATAAATTCGAAAATGGACGAAATTGGATATTAACACGTGGCAAAATTAAGGAGAGTCACACACGAGGCAATAATTTTACGTTATAGACGTGACCGATCTTACTAACTTGAGGTGGACATGCATATTGAAGAAACATGATGATAGTTTTTAACCATGGCAGGGACATTGACAATTGTCAAACATGTAGAAATATAAATGAACATAGATGATATTCTATAACATAAAACAAAACTAATTATTTAACATGTGGGATATGGAGATTAACATAGGCATAAACACATATGATCTTCTATAAGAGGGTATATCCTATGGCATAACATGGAGAACGCTTTTAACATAGAGATCGGGCCGGCCCAAACTTTTTTTACACCTAAAGCAAGATTGAATTAGTAAATGTGAGTATAAATTTATAATAGATATTGTCACCCAATTTATTAGTAAAAAAATCTATAACTTTTCAGATACAAAATTTGAGTCTTAAAAATTAATTAAAATAATCAATTATTCGTTTCTAATATATTTAGGGTAATTTTTTTTTCAACTCAATAATATATTAAAAGAGCACCACAGGTGAAAAATAAAGTTACAACACTAAAAAATGAGTCGACTCTCTTATATCACGGGCGAGAGCACCAGCTTTATGATTTAGCGATCTCATGATTAAATGGTGAGATACAAAGCCAAAAAGAGACTTCAACCTCGCAGAATCCTCCTAGTATGGTTGGAAAGCTGACCACTCCTCTGGGTTCAACATAGTTTTCAACACATCCATGAAATATGTCGCTATCTCCACTTCTAGGAGGTTAAAAGATAAAGAGACTTCACTTCCCATAGAAAAGCTTCCACCTCGGAGTGCAAACCTGAGAGGCTTCTTCAGATTCCACAAACCCCCATACACCCAACACCCTAAGTTGAGTCAGGGAAGCACACCCATCCTAGTATTGACTGAAGATCATAACACTTCCATGAACTTTCAACAAATCATTTATATCATGTGAAATCTGGGTGACCTATAGAAGGAAGATCCACCTCTGACCATGCCGATTTTGAGCTAATCATCCCGGTTTGGGAATTACTAGTGCTTATACGCCTTGCACTAAGCCACTCTGAAGCCTCAGTTTCTGCCTGTCTTAGAATATCTTGTGGGTTCATATGAGTACTTCAAAAACACTTATCATTTCTTGCTTTCTAAGTCAGCCAAATAATCTATGTGAATATTTTACATTTACTTGATTTGGAATTATCCGGAGTAGGTAATCAAGATTAGACCAACAAGATTTTCTGGGAAAATATGTAATGCAGAAGGGACACACGAAAGTACCAATTTTGAAGCCTTAGAGAGTAATCAAAAAAGACATATTTTATTGTGTCCAACTCTGCAACACGTATACTACATCTAAAACCACAATTGGTACTGCGATTATTCAGGTTTTGTTTAATTGTAGTGCAACCTTATGATACTTACCACATAAAATATTTAACTTTTTTGGGGCAATTAATCTTTCAAATCTTGGTTTTTAAAGCTGGAAATTTTGGACCAAATCTCCCCACCTCCATTAAAGAATTTGTCTCCTCAGTGTAATACGCATATTTTAGTGTGTATCAATCCGTCTTTGTAAAATACCAAACCAGTAATTAGATCTTGCGCTCCGAGGTGAAGGAATCCCTAAAATTAATTGAACATCCACATGGGTGAAACATTTTATCTATAGGGTCTTATGCTACGTTTTGGCCACAGACTCAATAAATTAATCGACTGTAAAGTCCTAATAAAACTCCTGACCAAACTCCCATCTCCGATATTAGAAATAATACTTTAATTTACAATGCTCTGGATGAAGAGATACTTCTCCATCCATAAGAAGGACTAGAAGTTGTATTTGCCATCATTGGACACTTATTTTTTATAATATCTACCTTTCAGTACTTTTGGAAATAATGAATGAGGATAATCAATTAATCTATAGACTTGTTTTGCTAGGAAGGCATAACTAAGGTATTATAAGGCTCGGAGTCTCAAATCTCCTTCCATCTTAGGTTTACATAGTTTTTTTGTATTTCATCGAGTGAACCCCTTTCAATGACTAGGAGTTTGCTGAAAATAACCTTATCATGTTCTGTCTTCCTCAATCTGGAGACCCTGGCGAAGTCTATGTAGAATAAATAGATATGGTGATAAAGGGTCACCCTGGCGAAGTCTCCTTTATGAATTAATTTTTCCCCTAGGTTCACCATTTAGAAGAATAGAATATTCAAAAATGGTGATGCAATGCATTATACACTGTATCCAATTAGTACTAAATCCTGACTGATGGAGTAAGCTATTAACAAACTCCATTCAACTGTATCATGACTTTGCTCATGTATGTTTTAATTGTCATGATCTTCCCTTTTAGCGCTTTATTTGTGGAAAGTGCATGGAACAGTTCTTGAGAAATCTGAATAGTATCTTCGATCAAACAACCAACAAAAATGTCAGAAATCAGTTTTTGCAAGACTTTCCGTAGTCTGAGACAAAAAATCTTAGAAATAACTTTATAAGTCACATTACCTAAACTAATAGGTCAACAATCCTCCATTTTGTTGGTATCAAATTTTTGGGATAAGACATATATTTGTCTAATTTAAAAAATGTTCGAAGGTTCTCGATGTCAAAAAATCATTAACTAGCAAAATAATTATCATGTGATAGGGTTTGAGAGGTCCTTCTCTAAGATCTTTATTTAGTCAGATATCTATCTAGATCTCATGAGTACCACAGATCCCACAATCTATAAGATTATCATAGATCTCTATAGATCTCATGATCTCATCTCTTGAAAAAGACTTTCGTCCTCTGAAAGATAAAAATCTTAGATAAGGACTTCAAAACATGTTAATCGGTATTCGCAGAATCAACGAATCTAATTCTATCCTAATAGCTTTCACTACTTCAGTTGGTATCAGGGCTGCACCTTTTGATTTTATAATCAAAGATTGATTTTGGATTTCATTTGGATATGCAGTTTTATCTTTCCGATGACGAAAGTACTATTGTTGAGAGAGAAAACCTTGAGATCTATAGAGATAACTAAAGATTTTGTGCATAATCTGGTTAAGAAGATTTCGTGCATAAGATTTTAGCATCAAAAAATTGTTGAAGATTCTACGGGGGAATATATATTGGTTGGCAAAGATTTAGAAATATTCA
>JAKUCM010006129.1:0-15568 GCA_023374145.1 Lepidium sativum
GACTTCACCAACCAGGTAGCTCTATTCAACTTCACTAAAGTCCAATAATTATATTTTGTTTTTAATAATAAATCACAACTGCTCGATACAATAGTCAAGTTTATAATTTATATAGGAAGCGGGACTCGATATCTGGTTGTACAAGTGTATGCCTTTGGTGGACTTATCATCTACCACTAGGCTAAAATAGAATACATCTATATTTTTGTAAAAATAATGAGTTAATATGTTAACAACGATTTCAAAAACATTTTTTGCTTTACTTATATATTAATAATTTTATGTGTTGAAAGAAAAAAAAAATCAACTAAAATTTGAGAAATGCTTTGGGAGTTCTAATTTTTTGAAATACAAAAATGTAAAATAAAATTATATCATTTTAAATATTCTCTCGGTTTCTCGAAAAATGTCATTATAGGGTTATCTCACATAAAAATTCATCTAAATTCTAAATAATTAGGAGTTATAACTTGTTAGATAGTATATAAATAATTTTGGCTGATAAAAGAAAAAGTGATCCAGGGCACATTTTCTCCTTATTCGGACTTTGGTCCATATTCTTTTTTAGTTAATAAAAAAATAAAAATTTGGTAAAATGTTACAATAAAATGAATTATAACAAGAAAAATTGTGTTAGAATGATCTTGTAAAAAATATCATGCAAGATATTACAAATAAAGATTTTGTTAAAGAATATTACCATTTTATTATATTTTAGATATTCAGTTTGGTTTCATTAAATCATTATCAATGGAAATAAATAATTTTTTTAATGTGAACACATAAAGGCGGCTCCGGTGTATTTATCAGAAGTAGCACCACCGCGATGGCGCGGCGCATTCAACGCCGGATTTCAATTCTTCATCGGTGTCGGAGTCGTAGCAGCCAATCTTATAAACTACAACACAAACAACCACCACAATGGTTGGCGAATCGTCTCTAGCCCTCGCTGCAATACCAGCCACAATCATGACCATCGGATGTTTAATCATCTCCGATACACCTTCAAGTCTCTTAGCTCGTGGTAAACATGAACATGCT
This sequence comes from Lepidium sativum, assembly GCA_023374145.1. NCBI lineage: Eukaryota > Viridiplantae > Streptophyta > Magnoliopsida > Brassicales > Brassicaceae > Lepidium > Lepidium sativum. The sequence continues at coordinate 1,042 of JAKUCM010006129.1, forward strand.
CTTGAATCATTGATGAAGCTACGTGGTGTTAGAAACAAAGCTGAGGTTGAAGCTGAGTTAGAAGAGTTAGCTAAATCGAGCCAGTTGGTTATGGAAGCTAGAATTGAACCGTTTAGGACTATTTTGGAGAGACGTTATAGGCCTCATCTTGTGGTTGCTGTGGCTATTCCTTGTTTTCAACAGTTAACCGGAATTACGGTTAATGCGTTTTATGCTCCGGTTTTGTTTCGATCGGTTGGTTTTGGTTCTGGTCCGGCTCTTATTGCGACGTTGATACTTGGGTTGGTTAATCTTGGTTCGCTTCTTGTGTCGACTATGGTTATTGATTGGTTTGGGAGACGGTTCTTGTTCATTGCTGGTGGTATTCAAATGTTTGTTTGTCAGGTAAGTTCTAAACTTCTAGTTAAGTTTTGGATTAATTATGCATAAGAATTCTACAATTCTTCTTTTTTTCCAGCATGGTCATGGTCTTCAAGAGAAAATATACTATATTCACCATATATTGTGTGCGACATTTAAAACCTTTTAACCTAATTTTCTTTGTCTCCAAGTAGTTCTGGGTCTTTGGTATAACCAAATTGGACCAAACCGTCTTAATGGAAATTTTTGATTTTCGGTTCAATTTCAGGTTTTAATCATAAACCAATCGGAATTCATTTAATTTTGAATTCGGTTTTTTGTCTTGGTCGGTTCCGTTTTTCAGAACCGATCAGTTAGAAAAACCGAAACTATAGTTTTGAACCAGAATTTTATAAAAAATTTAAACTAGAAAAAAAGAATCGAAAAATCCAAAATGATACAATTACTTAAAAATCTAAACCGAAACAAAATAATTTTTGATTTAATTCATAATTAATTTTTGAAATCCAAAAAATTAATAACCGAATAAACCAAAACCGTTCTATTCAATTAGGATCCAAGGCCAAGGCCTATCTCTAAGTAAAGATGAACTTAGAATATCTAGTAGAAATACATTAATATCTAAGTGTAATCATACAATTTTTTAAAAGAATTGACGTGTTGAATGCAAATTGTTTATCATAACTTGTTACTAATTAGGGCTTAATGAGCTAAAAACTTTTTTCTTGTGATTTTTAGTCTTCTTCAAAATCTTCAGCTAATACTAAATTTTTGAATTTTTTGAAAAAATGTTGGTTAATTAAAATCTAAAATTATCATAACTATTTTACTTAATAGATAAGTTTTTTGCTTTTGTTGTCGTCTATTTACACAATTTAGAATTAACATTAAGAAATTTAAACCACCATGACTATTTATAATACTTTCTTACCTTTAATTTCAGTTTATTTTTTGATTTTTTATGGGTATCCAATAATTTTTTAATGATTTTTTGAATATCATTTAAGTATTACATAAATTAAGCATAACGCCAGTTCTCTCTAATATACATAATCCAACTAGTGATTCATGTATTTAGATTTCACTATCTCACATGTGTTTAGGCTATAGATTGGTCTATCCAATTACTGAAAGAAAAATTGAGCAGAACATAATTTAATGAAACTAACCAAACATTATGCTAAAAGTGTTAAGACAAAACATTAAATGGTCATGTTATACAGGTGGCAGTGGCTGGGTTACTAGCAGCAACAGTAGGAGCCACCGGAGACGGAGAGATCTCAAAAGGCTACGCCGTGACGGTAGTGGTTTGGCTTTGCATATATTCAGCTGGATTTGGATGGTCATGGGGTCCATTAAGCTGGCTAGTTCCAAGTGAGATATTCCCACTCAAGATACGTCCGGCTGGTCAGAGCTTAAGCGTCGCCGTGAACTTCGCCGTGACGTTTGCTCTATCTCAGACGTTCTTAGCGACGCTCTGCAGTTTCAAGTACGGTGCATTTTTGTTTTACGGTGGTTGGATCTTTTTGATGACTGTGTTCGTTGTGTTGTTCTTGCCGGAGACTAAAGAGATTCCTGTTGATTCCATGTACCATGTTTGGGAGAAACATTGGTTTTGGCGACGCTTTGCTAAATCGGCTTCAACTTGAAATTTTTACATTTTTTCATGGAGACCATTTAAAATCATATTACTTGCTTACTTTGAATTATAAGAAATATAATATGTGTTTGATTAAAATTAAATTAGCATTGTGAGCTTTCTTTGTAAATTAAATTATATAATTTTTTAGTATATTTTAAATATTTTCTATATTTCAGAAAATTATAGTATTAAATTATATATTTAATACTTGATATTTTATAAATATTATAAAAAAGAATAACACATTTATTATTTTTAATTATTATTAATTTGAATACATGATACATAAAATATCTAATGATGTTGTGAAGGCTCAAATCATAAATACAATTTCATTTCTTATAATTTTTATGTATCGACATGTATTTGTTTCTTTAGTTTATATTGTATGTTGTTCCAATTTAACTTGCAATGTTGTTTGATCCTTATATTTATATTATTGTCTATCATATTATCTTGTAGACACAATATTTCATAATTTATAGAATATAGTTATTGTTTGCATGAAATTGACTAAATGACCATTTATTATATTTAAATTCATATTTATAGATTATTAAATATTAATTTTATTTAATGAAATTAATTGGTTACATGGTAAAATTTATTAAAATCCACGTAGTTGTAGGTGTAATAGACATTGGTTAGATAAATATGCATATTATCGTAATATATAAATAAATAAAAATTAATATTATTTTATAATTATTTTTTATCATTAGGCATAAAAACAAAAAAAAATCTGTTTATTTGCCTAATGAACTTTTCTTTTGTAAATTTTTAGGCAGAAAAAAAGTTGTAGAAATACATTACATTAAACAACTATGCACGTTATGATGATTGACAAAATTTTGGCAGAATCACATTACACTAAATCATTTAAGTTTTTTTTTTAATTCTCAAAAGATTGATTTTGTGTATTGTATTTAGTGAATTTATGTTTACAAGTGCATATTAATGTAAACAAAATTAATTAAATGCTAGAAATAAGAGGTGAAAAAGGTATGTGCGTGCATTAAGAGAACTAGGTGAGTGTCTGCGCTACATGGCGAGATCATTTTTTTAATTTATGTAGTTTTGTTGCAATTTTTATTTTATTTTGGGAGAACTATGAGAGATTTATTACGGAAAGAGAAACAAATGTTTTAAATATTGATGAACAATATTTCGGCTGAATACTTTGTCAACAGTCAAGACTACTTTGATGAATATTGGACATGTTGAAGTGGTTGAACTTGTTCTTCTCGGTTCCTTTCTGTACAATATAGAAACACTGAAATTACAGCATTGAAGTCTTACATACATCAATATGGGTATTTATTGTATATGAAATTACATGTGGCATGATAGTGAAGATTGTTGAAAATCTCTTTGTATACGACATTTTTAATGGTTGATTTATTTTCTTTTTGTGTGGTGGCACTCCAAATTTGTAGCCCTTCTTTTGATGTGACGCGAGATAAAGCAACATAGAGTTGGTCATGACTAAATACAGGCTTGGGTAGATAGATACCCACATTTTGTAAACTTTGGCCTTGACTTTTGCTTATTGTCATTGCATAACAAACTCTAATAGGGAATTGTCATCTTCGCATTTTGTATGGACAATTTGTATTTGCCGTTGTCATGATGATCCTTGTTATAAGCACCTTTTTCTTGACATTGGTGTCGGTTAGTACCTCTGCTTCAAGTACCTTCTCACCTAAACGAGTAATAAGCAGTCTAGTCCCGTTGCATAAACCTTGCTTTTGGTTTATGTTTCTTAACAATATGATTGGGGCATATTGCTTCAAAGGTAGGTGATGATTTGGTAATCCTGAACACTTGAGTGCATTTAGGTACTCTGTAGTGTATACAAGGTTAACTCCATCAAGGTCATCATCATCAGCGATACTGTCAGCACTAAGATACTCTTTCATGTTACCTCCAACTTTTGCTAAGAAGAAATCATTTAGCTTATCAACAGTTTCATTCCTTGGTCTTAGGATGGCACGACCTCGCAGATATACACAGTTTTGGAAAGAGTTTTCGAGATTTGGGAATGTTGTTTCCTGCATTTCTCTCATTGAGTTTTCTTTTTTTTCCAAGAGTAGTGTGTCTTCGATCTCTATGTAGTAATTTTCTAGAGAAGCTTCGTTCAGAGTATTGACACTTTTAGCCTCACCATTCCCAACTTGTAAAATCCATACAGCAAAGTTTTTTTCGTCTTGCTTCATTCTCATGTTTTTGATAAGAGTGGCAACGTAACAACTTTGCTAAATGTAAGATCTATTAAGTGTTGCGAGAATTGTATCTTGTCTGCTTCCTTGTGAGATGACTGGTAATATTTGTCTGAAATCTCCACCTAACAAAATTGTCTTTCCCCCAAATAGTTTTGCTTCTGCATCTGGGTCGGTAAAACTCATGATATCTCTTAATGTGCGATCTAATGCTTCAAAAGTGTGACGATGTGCCATTGGTGCTTCATCCCATATGATTAGATCTGCTATCTCAACCAATTCTGCGAGCATTGTTCTTGGTTTGATATCACACATCGAGTCTTCATGGAGATCTATTGGTATTTTAAATCAAAAATGAGCAGTTCTTCCTCCTGGTAGAAGTGTTGCGGATATACCTGAAGTTGCAACAGGGATGACTATACGTATAGGGTTTTCCAGTACCACATGGGCCATTAGCGAAAAATAGTCTTCCTTTGCAGTTGATGATTGAATCCATGACTGCTTCATAAACGACAAGTTGCTCTTCATTTAGGTTGGACAACAATTGAATGTGGTTAGCTCTATCTTCATCTTTATTGTAACTTAATCATCCCGTACCATTGAGTACAATTGAATGTTGATGATCTGTAATATTGTAGTGTGAATAGCTGGGGACAACCTCAAAGTTGTTAAGTATATAAATGATGTCTTCTTCGAGCTGGTTTTTGAATTTCTCCATGCGACGGTGGTAGATGGACCCTTGCATTACGGTTTCCTGAATATGTATGGATAAACGAAAAGGATGTGTAAAGTACTGAACATCGGTGGGAATGACTTTTGTACATTAAGTACATTAGTTGAAACATAGAAAACTATATTAGCACATTTTATGTTAAAAGAAAATGCTAAGCAGGTAGGGCATATAATTACTTTGATTTTTGTTGTAGGTAAGAACTATTGGTAGAGTTTTATGTTAGTGGAGATCTTGGTTACATCCTTTTTATCAAAAGTAAACTCATAATAGATGACTTTCATACCTTTTCATCCAATAGTAAGAAATCAAGGCTGATGAGAGCTCCATTCTGTTTGGGGTTTCGTGCCTCCCACATACGTAAAATGCGGACCATGACATGCTGCATTGTTTTCCCCACAACAAGTTCAGTGAGAGGTATGTTTTCTGGAATGAGAGCAGATGAATTTAGTGTTTGAGAACCATATGATAGTAATTTAGGATGAATTACTGGAGATATAACAAGTTGTTGTCATGTACGATTATATAAATATGAGTTGGGAGAGTTGAGTAGTCACTGGATGTTTTAATTGTGTGTTCATAGTAATTAAGATATGTGTTAATTATTTTCTTGTAGCTGTAAGTGTAGGAAGAGAAACAATTAAACGTTATACTTTCTTATTTGTACAAAGGTGAATGGATTAACAGAATTCAATACATTTCAACCTTAACATTGAAACTTTTGGGATTCCAAATGAAATTTATTGTGTTTTTACCTTAAATTTAATTATAAGAATGACTCCATAGTAATAAGAGAGAAATGTATATAGTGATTTAAGTTAATAGTGGAAGTGAGTTAATGTCTTTTAATGTAGAATAATTGAATTATTGTATTGTTAATGTCTCGTGAAGAGTATTGGTTACTTGAAGGTTAAGTAGTGTTGATAACTCATCATTTTTAAGTTTCAACATCACGTATCTTTTTAAGTAAAGTAACCAATGAAATTATTTTATAAATCCAAGTTATCTAATACTTAAGATTATGTTCAATGATTTTTGTATACATCACCCAAATTCAGAACAAGGCGATACAATAGACCATCGTTGAAAGAGAAAAAGAAAGATAATTAGACTTTGACTAAACATGTGTTGTACAGTACTCGAGCCTTCTGAAACAAAGGTAAAACTGAACTGAAACCTCTACTTATATGAACTTATTTGTAACAGGACATAAAAATGTGACATCTGTTTGAACACAAAGCATAATTATTGTTGATAATAGAAGAGATAATACAAAATGACCCGATTTAGTTACAAACATTAGTAAAACTTTGTGATTGAAAAACAAGAACGTATTAAACATCACAGTAGCAGACTTCAGATATGCTTTGTGATATAACAATACATGACAACCTCTGCATATAAATAAGACAGAACGACCATACATAGCAATGGTTTCAAAAGAGACATAAGAGTAAAAACGTATCAGCTGACATGTGTTGGAAATTCCTGTAGGTTATTGACAGAGTTGTGGTTGTGATTTCTGGTGCGTCGGGCTGCTCACGTTCACAGGCGTGGGAGTTTCTGGTTTTAAAAAATGTGATGGCACAATGCATTTTTATTGAGAAAGCCATGTTTTTCGAGGAACTAAAACAGTATCTGGAGAAAGAGTTTAAAGCAGACATGAAAGGAAGTGTTACAAAGGTGAATAATGGCTGCAACAGATTCGTGAAGAGTAATGGTTACTTGAAGGTTAAGTAGTGGAGAGGGAAGTTAGTTTTTGATGAGTTGGATTAATCAAACAATTTAATTGGTGTTTTTAGATGATGTGTCATGCTGATGTGTCAGCACCAGAAAAGACAACCCTGCTTTTATATATATAGTGTTGTATGGAAATAAAAACAAATACGTGGAATCAAAACATATAAAAACATGAATCAAACGGTCTTGGTCCAACGATAACTCTATCAAGTGGAGGTGTTGAGTTCAAGTCACTTAGGTACCATGCTAAAAAAAAGACACCCAACTTCTTGGGGATTATGAACCAAAAGTTTGAAACTTCCTGATTATCAAAAAAGAAAAAAAAAAAAGAATCTGTATGGATACGTGGAAACAAATATTTAAAACCTTTTAGAAAACAAATACATTTTGGAAATGTATATTATGTATAACGATAATGAGAGATGATGCAGGTCAGGTTTTATTGCATAGCCCAAGAGCTTTTACATAGATGAATAGTTAAATGGAGGCTCAGTTTAAATCTGGTATTTGGGAAATGGAAAGTATGACATCGCATGAGATATCATCCATCATTTTTGAAGGTGATTGTAAAAAGGTTTTTGAAATGGTTCCTAAACCTAAATCGTGGCCAGCTTTCAAATTTACTCCAAATAAATTGTTCTATCATTGATAATGTTTCAGCATTGGTTATTAGAAGTTGTGGGGAAAAAAACCAATAAAGAAGTTTTTCTCATTGCTCAAAATGTGTTTTCTCAAAATAGGCCACAATCCTATGTTGCAGCTGCTCCTCCGGCTTGGTTGGAGATAGAACTAAAGAATGATAGATCTCTGTGCTCTCTGTCTTTTAGTTTTGCAGATAAGTTTGTAATGCCCATTATTGGGTTGTACACTTATTTGCTCGTGGGCATTTTTTTTTTTTTTTATCAACGGCAGATTAATTGGGGGGCCACAATTAGCCGGCCCAATAGCCAAATTTCTGCTCGTGGACATTTAACCTTTCTATATTATATTCTTTTAGATGAAAAAAAACAATATTAAAACATTAAACAATCTATTCATATTAGAAAAATCAAGCAATTCAAATCCAATTAAAAAATAGTAACTAAATTAAGAAAAATATATATCATAAGTCAAATTAAAGATTTAGGATATTATTTTTCATCAAACAAAATTAATTCCAACCTTGATTCTTTAAAAGGAATAAATATTTTATATTAATTATATATTTAAACTATTACGTTGATAAATTCAAACTTATATTTTAAAGAATCTTAATTGTATTTTTTTGTTGCAAAAAAAAGTTAATAAGTTTTTGTCGCTTTTCTAAAACAGAAATGAATGTTTCCATCATATTTCTGAATTCAAAATTTTAGGAATAATGTTTCTACCGTGTTTTTAAATCAAAAATTTTAGGAATTGTTGTAATATATTTCTGAGAGTTTTTGTTTCTGAAATGTTTTTGAAACAGGAACATGTTTTGGAGGGAGTTCCCATGCAACTAACCCAAAAGAAGTAAAACTTATTCGTTAATTTCAGACCCTATATTTATTGGAACGAAGAAGAAAGATAAGATAATTAAGAATTGATGATTTTTTTTTTAATCAGTGTGTATTATTCAAAAAAACAAAATTTGAGATAATATTGACATGATATAAAAAAGTTAAAAGTATATTATCTTAATTGTTTTGAAGCCCATACTATAAGCCCATGGCTTTAAAAACCCATACTTCAATCACTACAGTCTTAACAGTTCCCGAGGCAGACGAATATAGCGAAGAAAAAGCTCAAATTATAACCGACACGTGTCAGTCATTTCTTGAAACCTGGATAATCCTTAATGCCTTCTAAATCTGATTCGCTGTATTCCTTCTATTCATCATTCACTGTTTAACTACTACTTCTTCTTCTTCTCCTCCTTTCTATTTTTTTATTTAAAAGCCAATTTCCAATTTCCCACCAAAGCTTTGGCGCAATCCGAATCCACTTTTCATCCTCGCCGACCTCATGTCGCCGTCCGGCGAGTCGGCGAACGATTCTCGTTGCTCCTCATGTAATTACGGTGACAACGATGGATTTGCCGACGGCGATTTTGGTAAATCGGATAAACTTCCATGCATTCGTTGCAAAAGGTCTGATGGATTCGATCCTTCTTCTTCTTCGTGTTCGTCTTCTAAATCGGTGGGTGATTCAGAGAAGCTACGTAGAATCATCGTCGCTTCGATTAAAGGATTCTCTATAGGTACTGGTTTGAAAGGTGGATTAGCTATTTTTTCCATCGTTTCTCGTTTCGCTCGCCGTCGTAGATCTTCTTCTCAATCGAGGTAAGGGATTCGGATATTTTTACCTTGGTGATTTTCAAGTTTTCGTTTTTTTTGCGTTTCGATCCGAACGTGATTGGAGTTTTGTCGGTTTAGGAAAATCGGTGAATTTTCAAATAGTGAAGCTATTGTTCTAGGGATCAAGGAAACACTCAGATACGGTTTGTTTTTAGGAACTTTTGCTGGTACTTTTGTTTCAGTGGATGAAGCTATTGCTGCTTTAGTAGGAGACAAGAGGTATGTCCCTACTATCTTGGTTTTGTTATCTAATTTCACATATAACCGAAATAGTAAATATAAAACCAATCAATTTCTTCAGATTGATCACTGTGAAGTAATTTATCTGAATCCAGAACTGCAAAGTGGAGGGCCCTGTTTGCTGGATTGGTGGCTGGACCATCTATGCTTCTCACAGGGCCAAATACACAACACACAAGTTTGGCTGTATATATATTGATGCGTGCAGCGGTCCTTGCATCACGATGTGGCATCAAAAGTAAACGGTTTGGTTCGATCTGCAAGCCGCTTACTTGGAAACATGGGGACTTATTTCTCATGTGTCTCTCATCCTCACAGATCCTGTATGTTCTCTTTCTCTGGTTACTGGATAGTGTTTCCTGATTATGCAGATTACAATATATATATATTCTCTGATTTGCAATTTGGTGATATTTCAGTTCTGCTTACATTTTAAAGCAAGAAAGCCTTCCTTCATCGTATAAGTCTTTCCTTAACAAACATGGTGGGAAGGATCTTTCTATCCTTCAAGGTGTAAAAGATATCGCAAGCGCTCAGCCGTTCACCAATCTAAGAGCAATTGAGAAATATTACAAGTCTGTTGGAGTTGATATCAAACTGGATCCTAACATGAAAGTCCCCTGTTCGGTAGGTTTATATTGGATCTTTGGGTCTATCAATTATTAGCGTAAAAGCATTACTTTCCTCGTTTACCTATATCTGTGCATCTTGTTGATGGTTGATGTGTCTTTAGTGAGTCTACATGAATGGTTGTAATTGATATTAGATCTTGTACAAAGTTTTATTCGATACTTATGTTGTTTCTTGCAGATAATACATGGAAAAGATTCATGTGTTAAGCATGGTGTTACATTTTTCCTTGAAGCTTACAAGAGGGCGTTACCTGTCTATATCCCTGTCTACTTGATTCCAGCTCTGATAGTTCATCGTCAAGATCTTCTAAAAAAGTATTAGATTCTCTTATCTTTAATTTTCTTTGCAATGCTATACAGTTTCTGCATGCTGATCTAATTAAGCACCTCACCAAATCACAGGCAATACTCTATACTTGGCAAGGGTCTACTGGGCACGGCGAGATCAAGTTTGTTTCTCTCTACTTACTGTTCTTCTGCCTGGTTAGAATCAGAGCTTGAAAAGATCTTAATTTCATGTCCCCCACCTTGCTTTGATCCATCATGCCTTTACTGATTCTTGTTCTCACTATAATTTTCTAAACTAGGGCTTGGACTTGCATACTTTTTCGGACTTTTGAGACATGCAACATACCGCTTGTGGCCATTGCAACTGTACAAACCAAATCCATCCACATCACATACATATATGTAGGAACCTATATTATACTTAACTTGAGGCTTTAATTTTCCTGTAGTTCCCAACAGGTCTGGCCCTAGCTATTGAGAAGAAGAGCAGAAGGATAGAAATATCTCTTTACTGCTTAGCAAGGGCCATAGAGAGCTTCTTCACTTGCATGACAGATGCGGGATACATTCGACCACCCAAGAGTTTAAGAAGAGCAGATGTTGTCGTATTCAGTGTTTCGACAGCCATTATAATGCATTGCTATGCACGAGAAAGAGAGGTCTTTCGGTCAAAATACGTGAATGTGCTAGATTGGGTTTTTGGTGTTCCTCCTCCTCCATCTCCTCCACCTCCTAGTGAAACAACCTAAAGACATACCAACCTCAGAAGGTAATACATAAGTTATAAAGAAGTCTGAGAACTCTTGTAAGTTGTCAAAGGTTCTTAATTTTTAACCTTAAAGATCTTTGAGGTGGCATATATTTTGGTAGTAGAATGTGGATTAAGAAGAGTCTGTAGGAGTTCTTTGTTTTGGGTTTTGACATTTAGAATGAAGAGTTTTAAGCCAAACTCTGTTCTTCACTTATACAAACATTTCCACATAAGTTTCCACACATTTAATTTAAGTCTTGGTTATTTATGTTGATCCATTTGTAATTATCAATCTAACTAAATCTTACCCTAAATAGGTTCAAATCAGTACAGATTTACTTATAAGAAAATAATTGTAATCAGTTTGGGACTTTTATGTCTAAAAGCTTGTATTTTGCGTTACGCTGCATTGAATCAAAACGGATACACAAAAACAGAAGCGTTAAGAAACCTAGAATCATTGTTTCTGAAAATAGGGAAATAAATACGTATTGGAAGCTTATATATATATGGCATATATATCATAAATCGCTAAACATAAAATCATATAAAAGATCACTAAACACTAGTGTTGATGACGACAAAAAAAGAAGAAAGTTACAAACTATTGGATTGAATTTTGAATTTTTATACATTTACATTTTAGAATTGTTTTCATATACATAAAGGATCAAATATTATCTATTAATAAAAGGTAAAAGGTTGTATTATTGAGGCTTCTTACACACCATCAACATCACTAAATTTTGAAATATCTTAGAAAGATACCTTAACAACATTCTCAATTATTGTGTAAAAGTTCTTACATGAAACATAATTTCTTTCATTTTCTCATCGATTAAAAGAATTGAATGGCTACTATTTCATCTTCCCTTAACTTTTTTCACAATTGAATCCAAGTCAAATACTCGGGATGGTGAACAGCTTATGACAGAGTAATCTACATGAATTAGACCCGTTTTTAGGACTTGTAAATTTGACCATTTCGAATGTTATATGATTTATTATATCATACATACAGAATTTGAACACAATAATAAATACTTAAAACTCTTGAAACAAGCAATACGTAGTCACAAAGAAAGCAATACATAGTCACAAAATACTCTTGAGATATGTTTTTCATGCAGCATAAAACAAAATTATTCTTTAATTAGATTTTGTAAATCAAAAATGTAATTTAATTTCATATTTATGATAGAAATTTGAATATTTTAGCTTTTCTGTTTTAACATTTGGATCAACATGATCAAATCCATAACTAAACCTCTCAATCTCTGATAATGTCACGTAAAGTAAACACAATTCCATAAAACGAACTTGGATAAAAAAAGTACATCATAAACACTTAACCACTTCACCTAATATAATTTTCTAATTTTTAAATGTTATATGTATCTAACCTTTAAAATATAACTATATTAAAAGAAAATAACAAAAAGCTCAACTCTTAATCAACACTAACAATACAGAGAACAACGGACGAGTAATACAATATGAATTCAATAATTAGATACAAACATCCACCATTTATGCACTGCATATCCGTAGACCATGCCGTATACAATCATCCTTATTGGGTACACTCTAAACCTGCACATATACATACATTTACACGAACAATTCAATCATCACCAAAAATATAACCACTGGATCAACAAAATCCGATCCATATCCTAAATTCTTTAACTAAAGCATGATGGAATTTGAGCGCACCATCTCGTACCTAACTAAATCAGGGACTACAGTTTCTTCGCAGATTTATACTTGTAAAACCTAATATATAGCTATATAAACAAGAAAATAATAATACATCACACATTTAAAATATCACAACCTAACAGTGTAAGTGTAGTTTATCCATTACGGTCTAGGTAATTATATTTTTTTAAAAAGAGATCTAATAATTAAACAACAAACTAAAATATTAACATTGAAATATAGTTAACCTTGAAAGATGAGATTTCCGGGAGAGAGCGGAGGCTCTTTCCTCGGCGGAGACAGGATGACCCCACCGTGAAAAGCTCCGATCAAAGAAGTCCCAATCCGGCAAAAGAACGCCGCCGATTAAAGAAATACCAACGGCGTAAGTAACAATAGTCTTCTTTAAAGACTGTGTCCATAACCATACAACCACCATAATCACTGCAAGACTTACGATTGATGATCTCAGTGCTGCTTCATTTGCCATTTCAAATATTCTAATATAAAATATTACAAAAAGAAGAAGAGATTGTTTTTCTTATATTGTGGTTAGTAGAATGGATTAAATTTATATTAAGACAGGATTAGTTGAAGAGTTTTGATAGAAAGTGAACGAAAATGATGGTAATTAGAACATGAAACAAGAAGATTCAGAGATTTTGTAGTATAGAGTTTTTATTTATTTATGGTTTTATGTATAAAATGAATATTGGAAAAATGCGTTGCAGTTAATTTAATTCAATGTGACCATTAATGAAGTAGTGTCCCAACTGTATTTTTGGATCCTTATTAGTATGTGTTTTGATTTTTGTACTAAACGAGAAAAAACAAGTTATACCTTAAATCCTTTTGGGCTAAGTTATACATAAGTTCGAAGCAAAACTTGGATTGCAAAAGAGACCAATTAATATAATGGGCCACTAGAAAACCCAATTAAGAGAAAACTACTAATCATGAACAAGTTTTTATTTCTTGTTTAATCAGACTTGCATGTAATCAATATCTCATTTTAGAGAGACAAAGTTTCAATTGTGAGATTCTTGGCGCAAACCAAAGCTGCATCATGGTATAAGCAAAACCTGACATAGTATCAGTGTCATGCATGGCTGCTTTAGTTTCTTTTTACTATTTATAACTCTAGTGGTCTAAATTTTGACCATCCGAGTAACTTCAAATCCAATGGTCGGTGGAAAATTATCTGTCTAAGTGCACTGCCTATTTAATTAGGAAATGATATTTGATTTTTTCAAAGTGTTGAACCTGAAATCTCAACGGATTTACACCGTGAAACTCTGATCCTAATACCACTAGGTACTACGGTCTGGTTTGTTTGAGATTCTATTGCAAATAAAGTGTTGGAAATCTTTTGAGACATGTAAATGAATTTTAAAGAGGATTGATCAAGTGTTGTTTTTGCTTATTTTATTTTTATTTTGATGTTTAACAATCTTACATATAATAATAAACAAATCTATAATACATCATTTAGATTTTATTATTTGGAATTATTAGTTAATTATTTATTTTTATCTCTTTAGTAAAACAAAAGTATAAACCTCCACTAATTTGATACAAAAATTTACTTCTATAACAATAAATATCGTGATACGGAATGAAGAATATAAACATTAGAAAGTATTTCGAAAACACAATCGATGTTGGCCTTTTTGCTTTGATGCCATGTAACAAGGGATTTTTCCATCTAGAGGACAACCAAAATCATAGTAATTATTTGCATAAAAAGTTAAAAATTGGATTAAAAATGGACACAGTCAAAGATAATATATTACAAGAATATGTAAAGGATGTTGATATATAGTATGATGACGCTAATACAAAAGGGTTAAAGTAAATTAAGGGTTTCTTGTATTACAATAGATTTCGGAGAGTATGTGATTAGGTTAAC
>JAKUCM010006130.1:0-31408 GCA_023374145.1 Lepidium sativum
GATCTCATAAATTTTTGTGGTTATTTTACGAGTTTTCGTTGTTTTTTTTTAATTTCTGTGATTATTCAATAAATTTTGTATTTTTCAAATAAATATTTTGTGGTTATATGATAAATTTTCGTTACTGTTTTACATTATGCTAAAAGTATTTAGACAAAACATTATATGGTCATGTTACAGGTGGCAGTGGCAGGGATACTAGCAGCGACAGTAGGAGCCACCGGAGACGGAGAGATCTCAAAGGGCTACGCCGTGACGGTGGTGGTGTGGCTTTGCATATATTCAGCTGGGTTTGGGTGGTCATGGGGTCCATTGAGCTGGCTAGTTCCGAGTGAGATATTCCCACTCAAGATACGTCCGGCTGGTCAGAGCTTAAGTGTGGCCATGAACTTCGCCGTAACGTTTGCTCTCTCTCAGACGTTCTTAGCAACGCTCTGCCATTTTAGGTACGGTGCGTTTTTGTTTTACGGCGGTTGGATCTTCTTAATGACTGTCTTCGTTGTATTCTTCTTGCCGGAGACTAAAGAGATTCCAGTTGATTCCATGTACCATGTTTGGGAAAATCATTGGTTTTGGCGACGGTTTGCTAAATCGGCTTCAACTTGAAATACTTTTTATTGGGTAATACTTTTCATGGATAGAAATTAAAATCGTATTAGTTGCTTACTTTGGATTATAAGAAATATAATACTTGTTTGATTAAATTAGCAATTAATTAAATTGTCAAAGAATTTAAATTTTAGTCAGGTGAAAGAGTTCATGTATGAATCGGGACTGCGCAAAAAGTTCAGCAAGGTTTTGACTGTTTTCCGGTTCGAAACCTATGTGAAGTCTCTATCCTCTACCGAAGTGGATTCCTTCAAAGCCACTAAATAGATTTAGAGATATATTCATGGCAGATCTGTTTTTTGGTATATGTAATATGTGCATTTACAAAATAGTTCATAGAGATTTAGTATTGAGCAAGAGTGAAAAGAGAAAACCTAAATTATAAACACCAAAATCAAGTAATTGTCCATGATAATATTAAAATAAAAAGCAGGAGAGTTGCTTTATGACAACTCACAAAGTTATTTTACAATTAATACATATTTATGACTATTTGCTAAAACCTAATCACCTATAAACTTGATAAAGATGAACTTGCATGTTTATGTGTTAATTTCTTGTGTATATCCTCTAATAATATAGTTCTCTTTTTATTCATAATAATTGTTCACAAAATTCTTATAGTTGAACTTGGATGATTATATATCTTCCTAAAATTGATTCGTCACATATTCTCTAACTAGATATAATTTGACATTTTGCATGTTGAAAATAAATTTGCCGTATAATTAACCACATCATAAAAGATATTATATAATGATGTTATGATTATATTTTATAAATTTCATATAGTTAAGCTTTTAAGTATTACATCCCAAATTAAAGTTTTATGTGATGTTATAATTATATTTTATAAGTTTCATATAGATAAATACATGTCCAAATTTTTGTGAAGATTGTATAATCATAACAGAAACTCCAACCATTATTGTATATCTACTGACAAAAAAGTTTAAAAGAATATTATCTTATCTGTTTTGAAGCCCATACTATAAGCCCCATGGCTTTCAAAACCCATACTTCAATCGCTACAGTATTTATAACTGTTCCCGAGGCAGAAGAATATTAGGAAGAAAAAGCGCAAATTATAACAGACACGTGTCCGTCGTTTCCTGACAACTGGATAATCCTTAGTGGCTTCGAAATCTGATTCGCTGTATTTCCTTGTCTTCGTCATTCACTGTTTAACTACTTCTTCTTCTATCTCCTTTCAAAAGCCAATTTCCAATTTCCCACCAATATACCTTTGCGCAATCCGAATCTACTTTTCATTCTCGCCGACATCATGTCGCCGTCCGGCGAGTCGGCGAACGATTCTCGTTGCTCCTCATGTATTTACAGTGACAACGATGGATTTGCCGGCGGCGATTTTGGTAAATCAGATAAACTTACATGTATACATTGCAAAAGGTCTGATGGATTCGATCTCTCTTCTTCTTCCTGTTCGTCTTCTAAATCGTTTGATGATTCAGAGAAGCTACGTAGAATCATCGTCGCTTCAATTAAAGGATTCTCTATAGGTACTGGTTTGAAAGGTGGGTTAGCTATTTTCTCCATCGTATCTCGTTTCGCTCGCCGTCGTAGATCTTCTTCTCAATCGAGGTAGCGGATTCGGATTTTTTTTACCTAGGTGATTTTCAATTTTTCGGTTTTTTTTGCCCTTTGATCCGAACGTGATTGGAGTTTTTGTCGGTTTAGGAAAATCGGGGAATTTTCAAATAGTGAAGCTATTTTTCTGGGGATCAAGGAAACACTGAGATACGGTTTGTTTTTAGGAACTTTTGCTGGTACTTTTGTTTCAGTGGATGAAGCTATTGCTGCTTTAGCAGGAGACAAGAGGTATGTCCCCACTATCTTGGTTTTGTTATCTAATTTCGCATATAACCAAAATAGTAAATATAAAACCAATCAATTTCTTCAGATTGATCACTGTGAAGTAATTTATCTGAATCCAGAACTGCAAAGTGGAGGGCCCTGTTTGCTGGATTGGTGGCTGGACCATCTATGCTTCTCACAGGGCCAAACACACAACACACGAGTTTGGCTGTATATATATTGACGCGTGCAGCAGTCCTTGCATCACGGTGTGGCATTAAAAGTAAACGGTTTGGTTTGATCTGCAAGCCACTTACTTGGAAACATGGGGACTTATTTCTCATGTGTCTCTCATCCTCACAGATCCTGTATGTTCTCTTTCTCTCTTCAAAGATATTAGCTTTTTAGATACCAATTGCAGAAAGAAGAGAATACTGCAACTTATTCAAACATCTGACTCGTTTATTACTACTAGGTCCTTTCAAGTTTTTGATGTTTACTCTCTGTGGTTCCTGTATTGTGCAGATTAAAATATTTATTCTCTGATTAGCAATTTGGTGATATTTCAGTTCTGCTTACATTTTAAAGCAAGAAACTCTTCCTTCATCGTATAAGTCTTTCCTTAACAAACATGGTGGGAAGGATCTTTCTATCCTTCAAGGTGTAAAAGATATCGCAAGCGCCCAACCGTTCATCAATCTAAGAGCAATTGAGAAATATTACAAGTCTGTTGGAGTTGATATCAAACTGGATCCTAACATGAAAGTCCCCTGTTCGGTAGGTTTATATTGCATCTTTGGGTCTATCAATTGTCAGCGAAAAGCATTACCTTGCCTCCGTTACATATATTTGTGCATCTTGTTGATAGTTGCTGTATCTTTAGTGAGTCTACATGAATAATTATAATTGATATTAGATCTTTGACACACTTTTATTCAATACTTATGTTGTTTCTTACAGATAATACATGGAAAAGATTCATGTGTTAAGCATGGTGTTACATTTTTCCTTCAAGCTTACAAGAGAGCGTTACCTGTCTATATCCCTGTCTACTTGATTCCAGCTCTGATAGTTCATCGTCAAGACCTTCTAAAAAAGTAATATATTCTTTAATCTTTAATTCTTCTTTTTCAATGTTATATAGTTTCTGTATGCTGATTTAACTCAACAACTCATCAAATCACAGGCAATACTCTATACTTGGAAAGGGTCTACTGGGCACGGCGAGATCAAGTTTGTTTCTCTCTACTTACTGTTCTTCTGCGTGGTTAGAATCAAATCTTAAAAAGTTCTTAATTTCATATCACCCCACCCTTTTTTGATCCATCATAACTAGTTATTGTTCTCACTCTATGATAAACTCAATTAGGGCTTGGACTTGCCTACTTTTCCGCACTTTTGAGACATGCAACATACCGCTCGTGGCCATTGCAACTGTACAAACCAAATCCATCCGCATAACATAAATATATGTAGGAATCTTATACTATACTTAACTTGAGGCTTTGTTTTTCCTGTAGTTTCCAACAGGTTTGGCCTTAGCTATTGAGAAGAAAAGCAGAAGGATAGAGATATCTCTTTACTGCTTAGCAAGGGCCATAGAGAGCTTCTTCACTTGCATGACAGATGCAGGATACATTCGACCACCCAAGAGTTTAAGAAGAGCAGATGTTGTCGTATTCAGTGTTTCAACAGCCATTATAATGCATTGCTACGCCCGGGAAAGAGAGGTATTTCGATCAAAATACTTGAACGTGCTAGATTGGGTTTTCGGTGTTCCTCCTCCTCCATCTCCTCCTCCACCTCCTAGTGAAACAACCTAGAGACTTACCAACCTCAGAAGGTAATACTTAAGTTATAAAGAAGTTTGAGAACTCTTGTAAGTTGTCAAATGTTCTTAATTTTTAACTTTAAAGATCTTTGAGGTGGAATAGATTTTGGTAGTAGACACTTGATTAAGAGTCTCTAGGAGTTCTTTGTTTAGGGTTTTGGTATTTAGAATGAAGAGTTCTAAGCCAAAATCTGTTCTTCACTTATACAAACATTTCCACATAAGTTTCCACACATTTAATTAAACTCTTGGTTGTTTATGTTAATCCATTTGTAATTATCAATCCAACTATACTTTACTCTAAATAGGTATAAATCAGTACAAAATTGCTTATAAGAAAGTAATTGTAAACAGTTTGGGACTTCTATGCTATAAGCTTGTATATTATGCTAATGTTGATGACGACAGAAAAGTTGAAAGTTACCAACATTGATTTATTACATATACAGTGTATATGTATAATTAAATATATACATGGGCGGATCTATGTTATAATTTATGGTGGCACTTGCCCCCAGTAAGAAAAAGATATTGTCATTTTATTAGGTAAATTTTTGTTAAACTTAAATAATGTCACCACTAAAGAAAATAAATTGCGGAGGACCGGTGGCTCAGTGGTTTAGTCACTTTACAAATCCTCAAGGCACCAGGGATCGAACCTCCTACCTGCAATAGTAGGAGGAGATTTAAAAGGCAATAGACTAGTTGACAAAAAAATAAATAAATAAATAAATTGCCCCCACATGTATGGACAAAAACCCACCCACACTCACACCTACATAAAATATTTACTCTTTATACATGTAAGAACAAGCCCGTATATCACAACTTAAACTAACAGTAATTAAATTTACAAAATTTTATACCGTGTTTATTTTTCTTCTAACATTTTTTTATCTCTCTTTAACTCTTTTTTCTCTATTGTTATTTGTAACATATCAACAATATGGACTTTTTAATTATATTTAAATTTTAGTACCTTGTTATTTTCTATTGATATTTATTTCTAAATAGTAGTATTTGTGTTGAATTGCAAATTATAATGAGATAAACTAATGTAAAGATTATTAGATAAAAAAGTTTTAAATGTTAAATGAGTGTATGATAGTTTTACGAGAACTCATTGACTTATTTTTTTTTAGTTTAAGAATTTATTAATTTTTTTTTTGTCAACAACAGATTATATTGGGCCACAACATGCCGACTTAATAGCCAAATTCCTACATAATGTAGGTATGGGGACTCGATCCCGGATTATGCAAATGCGCTGCCTTAAGTGGACTTACCGTCTGCCTCTAAGGTAGATGCTATTTACTTTTTGTCAATTAGTTTAGTGACTTTTTAAATCTCATCTACTAATATAAATTTTTAATGTCTTGAAAATTTATATAGTGACAACATTAATGTACCACGTGTCTTCAGCTTGTTAAAAATTATATATATTTTGCTTCCACCGGAAAAATATATGTAAGTTCTATAAAGTTTAGATGAACAAAGTATATAAAACTTACATAGATATTAATATAGAAATTTATCAATTTAAAAGAACTTTTTATGTAAGGTATTAACCTATTGGATTGAATTTTGAATTTTTATATATTATTTTCTACAATTGTTTTCATATTTTACATTAAGGAAGATATATTATCTATTGACAAAAGGTCGTATTTGAGGCTTCTAATATCATCCATATCATTAAAATTTGAAACATATTAGAAAGATACAATGGCAATATTCTCTTCTTTTTTTGGTATGAAAAGCTCTTCCAAAACTATATTCAAAACTTAGAAAATCATGTTCGAAGCATTCAAACATTTTTAACATCATGGACATCATCTCGTATAATCGACTCCACATAATCTGAAACAGTAGCTAAATTATGGCATTCTAAAGATAAAAAAAAAATATTTAGCCAATCCATTCACTAGATAATTGGTCTCTCTATACACATAGAGAAACGGACAATCGAGTTTTTGGAAATAAAGCCGTAGCACAAACTTATTAGGAAACATCACATAATTTGTGGCGAAAAAGAAAGAAAGAACAAACATTTCATAATTTCCTTCAATTTTCTCACCAACTAAAGAATTGAATGGCTACTATTACATCTTCCTTAACCTTTTCTTTCTCTCCATTTTAAATTTACACTTACTTGGCCTTTAAAATATAATTGTATTAAAAGAAAATAATAAACAACTCAACTCTTAATTAAAATTAACAATACACAGAACAATGAAGGAGTAATACAGCATTAAGTCAATAATTAGATACAAACATCCACCATTTATACACTGCATATCCGTAGACCGTACCGTATACAATCATCCTCATAGGGTACACTCTAAACCTGCGTATGTACATAATTTACATAAAATTAAATATATAATACAATCATCACCAAAAATATAGATATATGCTAACATTTCCAACCGAACCTAACTTTGTTTTCTTAATTGTTAATCAGCAAATTCTAATTCATAACTCAAACTTCTTACAAACCCTAAATCGAACATATCTTATTCTTTAATTATCCATTAGTTATCATAACCAGGATATGTATTTATCCTTAAAAGGCTTTAGGGATCAATCTAAACAAAAATTTGGATCTAACCGTTCAAACCTATATGTAATTTATATATAAAAGAACAAAGTTCAACATAACAAAATATACATAAATTTGTAAAACCTAATATGTAGCTATTTAAATAATACACCACACATTTAAAATTTCACAACCTAACATTTTCACATGTTTAGGCAATAATATATAAGAAAAGATCCAATAATTAAACAACTAAAACTAGATATTGAAAAATAATTAACCTTGAAGGATGAGTTTTCCGGGAGAGAGCGGCGGCTCTTTCCTCGGCGGAGACAGGATGGCCCCACCGTGAAAAACTCCGATCAAAGAAGTCCCAATCCGGCAAAAGAACGCCGCCGATGAGAGAGATACCGACGGCGTAAGTAACAATGGTCTTCTTTAACGACTGTGTCCATAACCATACCACCACCATAATCACTACAAGACTTACGATTGATGATCTTAGTGCTGCTTCATTTGCCATTTCAAAGACTTCATAAAATGTTTGAATAAAAAGAGATTATTTTTCTTATTTTGTAGTTGGTAGAGTAGATAAAACTTATATTAAGACAGGATTAGTTGAAGGTTTTTGATAGAAAGTGAACGAAAATGATGGTAATAGAACATGAAAAAGAAGATTCAGAGACTTTGTAGGAGAATTTTTTTTCTTTATTTATGATTTTATGTGTAAAATGAATATTGGAAAAATGCGTTGCAATTAATTCAATTCAATGTCACCATAAATGAAGTAGTGTCCCAACTGTATTTTGGATCCAAATTATGTGTTTTGATTTTTCTAATTATGAACATTTATCAAACAAGAAAGAACAACTTATATCTTAAAGCCTTCTGGGCTTATAAACAAGTTCAAAGCAAAACTTAGATTACAAAAGAGCCCAATTAGTATAATGGGCTAGAAATCTTAATTAAGAGAAAATAAACCTTGTACAAGTTTCTATCTCTTGTTAACTTGTTTGATCGGAGGACATCAAGATTCAATTGTGAGCTTATTGGCCAAGAACCAAAGCTGCATCATAGTAGAAGCAAGACCTAATTAACCTAGTGTTTTATCAAAAAGAACCTAACTTAGGGTCATGCATGAATGCTTGAAACTTTTTATATATATATATATAATCCTTGTGATCTGAATATCTACTACTCAGGTAATTCTGAATCAATTTGTTCATGAAGAACAACTGAACAATATAAAGCACTGGTCTAAGCGCAATGTCTATTGACTAAAAAATGCTACTTAAAGTTTATAGGAACTTTTGCGAGTATACACTATCCAAATCCTAATATCATTAGATTACCACTGTCTGGTTTGCTCGGGATTCTAATGTAAATCAGGTGTTGGAAATCTTTTTAGGATTATATAAATAGATTTTAAAGAGAGTTGATCAATTAGATTGCAGTTTAACAAACAAGTAGAAGAGTTCTTGAAAGTCTCAAGCTAGAGTAAATTAATCGAGCCAGCAATGAAATTCCATTAAACATTTGATGTTTGACAATCTTACACATTGATAACAAATTTATAATACCTAATTTAATTTTTATTATCTATAACTATTAGTTAATTATTTATTGTTATCACTCCACAAGTAAAAGAGTTAAATACTATTATTTCCACATAAAATTAGTGTAAACAAATTTACTTTTATAACATCAGATATTTTGATACGGAATGAGCAATATAAATGTTAGAAAATAGTCAGAAAATACAATCGATGTTGGTGTTCTTGCTCTCATGCCATGCACCAAATGATTTTTCCATCTAGAGGACAAACAGACACATAGTAATTATTTTCACAAAAAGTTGAAAATTGGATTAAATTGTGTAGGATGTTGATATGTATGATGGTGACGGTAATTCTAAAGGGTTAAAGTAAATTAAGGTTTCTTGTATTACAATAAAATGTCGAGAGTATGTGATTAGGTTAACCATTTCGGACTTAAATCTCATAAGATGAATATAAATGTAACTTTTTGACCAAAAATAAATAAATATAATTCTAACGATTGTTTTAGTTCTTGAATCTTGGTCACTAAAGGGGACAATCTTGGTTTATAAGCAACCTTTAACTTATTATTAATTTAAACAAATTAAATGTGTTTATTTCCAAATATGTAAGACCAAAGATAATAACAGACAAATTGAAAAAAGCAATAACTAAACGACATAATTTTCTATTGTTGAATAATTGGTTTTTCTTTTTTGAAAAGAATATATACTAAATCAAATTTAAGAATAATGATCACGCTTGCGAATTAGTCCATTAGAATATGCTTTTTATGACCTTAACAAATAGAGTAAACTTATTGGATGATAAGTATATTATTGTGAGAAAATCTTTTGTTAACTAATAGTTAGATCCATATGAGTCAATCTATTAAATAAAATCTAAACTCTATCGCAGGGTCATGTGACTACATGGAGTCGATAAAGCCTTGTATTAGCTATTTTTCAACTGAGTTAAAGAATATACGTTACATAACAATGGTTTTTCAACAATGATTATATTAATCTTGAAACGAACTAGAAGGCAGTTCATTTACATAAGAATAATCACGTGATACCTCTAGTCCTATAAGTTAGGAAATTGGTCCTATGATTTTGGGGACCGAAAAATAAGTTAAAGAAAAAATATATAAAATAATTTTTTTGAATATGAGAAGTTTTTTTAATTAAAAAATCGACCAACCTTCTAGGATGATTACTATTTCCAAAACCTTCTTATTATTTATCGTGAATGCCAACTCTATCATATAAAGGTTATCTAATACTTTGTGCTCCCATATATAAAAGTTCTACCGCATCTAAGAAGTAGAACCAATCGAATCCTAAAATGTATTTGGATTTTTTTTGGATGCATCTACAAAATACTGGTATCCCATGAACCTCACATAGAGCAAGCTACTGGTCTGGCAACCTTATCACATAGCCTTGTCCCATTAATTGACCTACTAACTATCTTTTGGCTCATCACATCACTACCATAAAATATGTCTCTTACTACAAGAATGCATAGCACATTATGACAGTATATCCCGTTAATGACGATTGGAAATTGACAATTTCCGACCGTTATTGAGAGAAATGAAGTTGTGAATTTGAGATAGTCGAAATTCAAAATATCGTCAGTAATTTTCGGTAATTTATGACAGTAGAAAACACTGTCAGTAATGGTCGGAATGATGCTGTCGACAACGGTCGTAAAAGGACCGTCGAAAACGGTCGGAAACGAGCCGTCGAAGACAGTCGGAAGGTCACTGTCGAAAACAGCCGAAAATACCATAAATAACTATCAGATCCAATCAGAGTGGTCCACCATTTGTTCCTTTTGCATCCTCTCAAATTCTTGGAATTTGACATTGTTCTTCTGAATTTGACGCTCAATGGTTAGACTCGCCACATAGCCTAGATGTTGATATTCCGGAGCAGATCGTGGGCTTGGAGTTAGATTATGTGTCTGATCGGAGTCAACGCCTTGTGAACTATGTCTAAGTCTCTAGAAATCACTGTAACTAGCCCTGCAACAAGCAAACGTCACAACAATATAAGAACAAAGCAACTCATACTTAAAAAATCACAAAAATCTTACTTAACATTCTATCCCATGCTGCGAAAACACAATACTCAAAACATGTTGAAGAAAGTTATTAAGCTGAAAGTACGAATGTATATATTTGAAACATCAACTATCTAATACTAAAAAACAAGTAACATCAAAGACGAGTTTGTCGTATAAATACGACGTGTTTGTCGTATATAGAAACAATTAACATAAAAGTATAGTCAAATTTATTAACTTTCAAGTTCAATACAACTAGTGACAATGATAATCAAAACAAGTAAGCCAAAGCCGTAGCAAACAATAAAGCCTAAGCAAGCAAGCAACAACATCAATCTAAAGCCGAAGCAAGCAACAACCATTATTGTCCAAAATCAACAGAGTACATCATTAATTTCTTCCTAACTTCGAAATTATAGTATAGAAAACCACAGATCTGAATATTAAGATAGAAATCAAACCAAACTTGTACAAAATCAGTCAACAACAAAAAAAAATTAATTGAAGTTTAATAGGCTGAAATTAAATGATAAGTAAGTTGTAGTAAGCCGAAATTAAACATAAGAAGTTGCGACATCACCCAAACATGAAGATCAAACTATACATAACCCCTAATTAAAGAAAAACAGAAAATTAGAGACAATTTCAAAATTAACTTACATTATATAGGCTAGTTGGGAGAAGAGTGGCCCAATTTCACTGGAAATTGCGCGTGAAAGCGGTGGAGAGGCCTCATCTTGAGATCGACAAAACGACAGAAAATTGCGATGAAGAAAATGGAGAAAACGAAGTGCTGTGTTATTAAAATCAGATCCGGTCGGTTTGAGTCAGTGACCATCGGTTAATTTCATTTAAGTACACGTGTCCGCAGCTTGCCGACACATTTTCCTGTACCAAAATTTTTTTCCAGCTAAGCTTCCGACCATTTCTATATTTTTCTTTACTTTTTAAAATAAAATTTTTGATTAACGAGTATAAAACCTCTTATAATCCAAAGAAACCATTATCAAAATATACGATTATATTATAGATCATTATACATAACTAAATAGATGAAATAAAAATTTAATAGTCTTAGTCTTATAAATTAAACAAATAATTACTCAAAATCCGAACCAACCTCATCTGACCCCAAATTAGAATTCGAGGAAGAATTAGTACCAAACTCTCCAATATCTTCATTCAAGTTATCATGGACCGTAGCATCTGCTTGTTGGGTCATATCTACAAAAAGGTCAATACCGAGTGAAATCTCAAGCGGTCCAATTGTCCCTGGCGTAGTTTGCTGCATAGGATCATGTTCAGAAGCTCTGTAGAGCCTTCCTCGTGGGTTTATGGATGCCATTGTTGTCCACCCGTTTCTTCTTTAGAGACTTGTGGATAGGAAATATAGAAAACTTGGTTTGTCTGTGACACATGTATAAAAGGCTCGAATTTCTGGAGTTTTCGTCTAGAGTTAATAGACGTGAGACCAAACTCATCGACACGTACATCGGTACCTAAAATATGATTGTACCAATCACAGTAGAAAACAAAACACTTCAAGTCTAGAAGTCCAGGATAACGGACCTCCAATATCTCTCGTAGCACACCATAGTATATTGTGTCCCCTGACGTATATGAAACACCGTAATTAGAAGTCGGTCTTCTCATGCCTTCTCTCAGAATTTTGAAGGCACAACCACGAGTGCAATACATTGCATATGAATTTGCGACTGCGAGAGGACCCATCACAAACTCTTGTAACCATGTCGGAAATGATTGACCACTTGTCGGAACATTCATAACCTACAGTGAGCATAAGTTATACAATATTAATGAGAGGATTAAAGACTGTGTAGACAATGGAAATATAATTTCAAAATACTTACATAAATGTGTAACCATTCAGTGAACTCATCCTCTTTTCTACCATATAGTTCTTCCTCAGAATGGTGAGGATAAGCAGACCTTATTTGTACCATGTATACACTATCATTAACTTAAATACCATATATGAAATAATTTTGTGATTTATTAAAATATTAAGAAACATATTTCAGTTGCTCTTATAATAACTCAGCGCTCTAGCTCGTCAATCTCGTCGCAGTTATTAGCAATATACATGTGCACATGTTTCATTTCTGCAGTACTTAGTATCCTTTGTTTCAATTTCCCACTTAATCGTCCAACTTGCGAAAATATATCGGGAGCGAACACTTGATATATTGGGTGTTCGCCACAATCATCATGGCGAGGTGGTCTGCGACTGTTTGTTTGAACTTGCGGATGAAATTATATTGCAGAGAAGTTCGCCATTTCTTCGCTTATGCTTTGTGCAACAATGAAACCCTCCACTCATCTATGGTTTTTAATTTTTTTCTTTAGTTGGAACATGTATCGTTCAAATGGATACATCCATCGATACTGAATTAGTCAACCTAGCTTTATATCAAAAGTTGAGATCCATCAAAATTTATATAATCTATCAATGCTAAAAATGATATATTAACAATTTAACTACCCGCTTTCCTTGGGAGATGGATAGGAAGATGTTCCATAACATCGAAGAATGATAGAGGAAATATCTTTTCAAGTTTACATAAGATAACTTATATTTTCTTATTCAAGTTCTTTATTCCATCTACAGTTAGGGTGTACGCACACAAGTCACGAAAGAATGCCCCATATACCTGCGTATGTTGTAAATATAAAATTACTTTTTAAAGTTTTAGAAAACAAATGAGGGGTTCTTATAGGTTATTACAAGTTTACCTGCAATCGCTTCATGTACATATCTTGGTATAAGATAAGCGAATGCAAAAGGAAACAGTCGTTGCATCAGGGAATTTGACATCGTGTTTTATCTAATCGAAAAATATTTCCTATTAAATAACATGTCAGGCTAAATTATTCAAATTAAACAAATCAATTAAATTATTCTAACGTAAAATGTGTTATACCTTTTTAGCAGCATCCAAACGGAATATAGGAAAAGGCCCAACTTTCTTGTTCCCTCGTATATGAAGTGATCTTCTATCACAAATTTCTGGTAAGTTTAATCTAGATATCAGATTGTATTTCGTTTTCCCCTGCACATTCATGACAATATTTATTATATTCTCAAAGACATTTTTCTCAACGTGCATGACGTCTAAACAATGTCGTAGAAAGTGATTTTTCCAATATGGCAAATCCCAAAAAATACTATTCTTGTGCTAGTTGTGATACTCCCGACACCATCAACATGAAAATGACCAGCTCCATCGCAATCTATAGTTCGGTCAGCACCAAAATCTCTAAGTTGGTTTAATATCGATGGACCATCTGATTATGGAGGTGGACCATACATCACTTTCTTGTTTTTTGTAAACAGAGTTATGCTATTTTGGTATGGATGATCTTAATGAAGAAATCGCCTATGTTAGTCAAACCAAGATGTGTTCCTTCCATGTTTCAGCTGGAATGCTTCTTAGTTATCTTGACACCATGGACATGAAAGTCTACCATGTGTTGTCCACCCAAACAACATTCTATAAGCAAAGAAATCACTAATAGTCCACATAAGAACTGCTAAAATTTATCGCACATGAAACATCAAACGCATCGACGCCACACTCCCATAATTGATTCAACTCGTAAATGAGTGGCTGTAAAAATACATCAAGTGATCTTTGAGGATGATCTGGTCCTGGAAAAAGGACTGCTAAGAATAAGAACTTTGACTTCATACACAGTGATGGTGGTAAATTATATGGTGTAACAATCACTAGTCAAACTGAATATTGTCTCCCGTGTTTCTCAAACGGACTAAAACCATCTGTACTTACCCCGAGATATACATTTTCAATTTCCCTGGACAAATCTGGATAAACAGACTGAAAATATTTCCATGTCTTAGAATCCGAAGGGTGTGCAATCTCCCCATGTGAATTATGTTCGCCATGCCATCTCATTGCAGCCGTTATACGTTCTGACTGATATAACCTCTTCAACTTATCTGCTAAAGGTAAATACCACATTCACTTGTATGGGACCCGAGATCTAACACTAGTTTCCACGAACTGAGGTTTACGACAGAAATGACATTGCAGTGCATATGAATCCGCTCTCCAATTATCATACAGTTATCAATACAAACATCTTTCTTCTCATATTGTAATCTAAGGCCTACAACCAATTTTTGAACCTCCATGTAAGAACTTGGGGCAATATTATCATTGGAGAGACTCCTCCTAAATAAATTAGCAATCGCAACAAGTCTCGGCTAAATTGTAATCTGTCTTGATATTCATCAAGTCAGTTGCAGTTGATAACAGAGATACGTTATCATCATACCCACTATACAAAGGCTTCTTCGCTGCCTCCAACATATCATAACATCTTTGGGGTTTGAGATTAGGTTCTTCTCCTTTGTTTATTCTCTCCTCAAAGGCTGGAATATTCTCTCTAAATGAATCGTTCACCATCTGAAATGTACCAACATTTTTTTCGACCTCTACAGTAGATTCCACACCCAAACCACCTTTGCTAGGTTCACTACTACTACCAACATTACCCATAGATTCAACTCTTTCATGAACATTCGATTCCACACCTAAACCAACATTAATATGTTCACTAGTACTAGCAAAGTTAACTATATATGCATCCTCTCCATGTGAGTATCATACTTTATACCCATGAATAAATCCTCTACTATAAAGATGAAGTCATAATTGTTTTACAAAAATAATTCTCATATTCCGGCATTTTGGACAAGGACAATACATTTTACCTGTTTCTCGCGTCATGCTTTGATTTCCGGCGAACTCCATAAATTGTTTGAGGCCTTCGGCATAATCGTCGGTAAGTAACCCCGTTTGTGGATCAATTCTTTCTTGATCCATCTATGAACGAAAACAGATATTTGAAATTTTGCTTTCTATTTTGTGTGTTTGAGTAAAGATGGTGAAAATGAAATGAATGTACCGTGTATATATTACATTTTTCGACGGTTTCTAACCGTCTCACCAACTTTCTCACACTTGAAAATAACATATGAAGAATGTTGATTTTAATTTTACCGGTTTACCATCAAAAACAGTTGGAATGCCCCAGAAATTTCTAGGTGGAAGGAAACGGTCGGAAATTTCCGACCCTTTCTAACGCCATTTTTGATTTTTTCCTGGCCGTCGATTTGTTTCGTCGAAAATGTTCGACCGATAGTTTGCAGTCAAAAATGTGGTCAGTTTACGCCCTCATTTCTTGTAGTGTCCGATCATTTCAACCTCATATCCATAGCGATTAGAACATACATCGCTTTTTTTACCAATCGCTTTTGCCACATCAAAAATAAAATTTGCCAAAGAGTTCTTTATTCTTTTGGGGGTTTTTAACTTCTAAATTTGAGGTTGTAGTGTTTGAAAATTTGGATCAAAAATTTACATATCACAAAGTGATATATCTATCCTAAATTTAAAGGTTAAACAATTGATAGACTCAAATTCAGGTGTTAGGTGGAAAATAACATGATATGTTATCTATAAATTTGAGCTTGTTGCTGGTCTCAGAAACTCTCCAAAATCCATGGTCATTCCAGCTCAAATCCGTTTGATCAATCATTCATTTGCTTACAAGTGATATAGCTGAAATAATACTTCTCCGCATGTACGATAACGAGTAGTTCTAATAGGATCCAGAGAGCTATTATTTAAGAATTTTGAAAAACATTATATACTTTTGAATCTGTAAATATTATATATATATGTGTGTATGTGTGCATTTAGAAAATGGTAAGTCAAAGAAGAAGAGATTTTATAAAGAGCAAAAGGTGAAGATCTTTTGAGTAAGACTTTGGAGAACACAAAAACAAACAATGTCGTCGAGGAACCTCTTGCCAGTTTCATGTCCTCCCAAAGTCTTTTTAATTAAGAATTAATGTAAAGTTAAATTTAACTTATTTTAAAAGACATAACGTTTTAGTTGAAGACTTAACTATACAAGCAATTCAGTTGTTTAGCTGACCCTTGAAAACTAACATTTCTCTATCAACCATTTCAGTTTTTCCCTTTAACTTTTGTGCATTTTAATTACTTACAACTATCGATTATTAATCTACGTATTTTCATTAAGATAATAAATTATATGTATATATATATATATATATATTTGTGTGACTGAGTTACTTAATTATTTAAATATGTGCATGTTTTTGCCTGTCCTTACTTAGAATCACTTCTTGAATTGACCGTTTTCTACTTTTCTAGTTAAGTTGTACTTATACGTACATTAATCGGATTGAACGACGTATTTATCTGAATTATAAATTTTACTATAATAAAAAATATATACAGTAAAACTCCTTTAAAATAATACTTAATTTATCAATTATAAAATAATATTAACTTTTTAGTTTAAATGAAATTTTTGGCTCATTTAGTACATATCAATAAATTAATAATTTCTATAAATTAATATTAGAGGTTGTATATTGTACTTTCATGATCTCGTTTTAAGTAAAGAATAATTTCGACAAAACTTGAAACAATATATAACTTGTGCAAGAGGATAACAGAGCTTCTATTTTAGCTGTTTTCCAAATAATAATAATAATAAGAATATATCTTAGATTTAAACCACGAATTAAGAAAAATCTTGAATAGAACAAATAACTTCAGGACAAAATGATTGAAGGATAAATTTCTCAAGCAACCGCGTGAGGATTGATACATTATATATATATATATATATATATATATCGATTTTCTTAATTTCTACATGAAAAACAAAGTAATTAACAAAGAGAATGTTGTATTATTAAATCATCCGAATTTGGAAAATTCTCTGTCACGCTAAGAAATTTACTTTATTACTATTTTAACTATTATCATTATATAATCCTAAGATTTTGTTCATGACTCTCATGTCAAAAATGGCTGACAACAAACCATTTTTTATATAAAAAATTCAAATTTATTAATATGATTAATATCTTATATTAAAAATTGAGATCATTTTTAATCTAATACAGTAAGTATGGAAATTCAAAAGTTATCGGGGTTTGGTGTGTTACCTTTAACAAAACATTTGTAGTCAGGACATTATTAACTGAAAATAGAATTAACAATGTAATTATTCAAAGTTTTGCGAGATATAATAGTGGTAAAAAAGCAAGCTAAATTACACTTTAAGATATAAAGTTAAACAGGATGTAAGTGCTTGAGGTTTGCATAATATATATATTAAAGTAGTAATAGAGATTTAAATCAAATCATTTAAGTACAGAATTCAGATATTTCCCCAAACCCATAAAAATGTAGTATTTCACTATTTTTTGTCACTAAGACATTTTAGAATTAAAAAAATATATTCTGAAAAACTCAAATTGGAACTTCTCTTGCATCTTTAGTTGGTTAAATGAAGAAGGTATATATCGTAATTTTCAAAAAGTAATAGTGGAACTGTGGAAACAAAGATATTCATATTGATCACATGTAAAAAATGTACAAAGATGAAGTTGGTATGAATATACTACATTAATTGCTACGTAGGAAGAAACTCAGGAGTAAGAAGAAGCCATGCAATAAAAGACAAACACAAGAATCGTTGCATTGCGTGCATGGGAAAGGTTCTTTTGGTCCAACCACGTAATCCTTTATTTTTGGCTTTTATATTTTTTTGTTGACCAAACTTACCATTTATTTTTGAGAAAGTTGTTATTTAATTCCCGAGTTTTTAAATTTCAGCTATTATAAATACTAAGTATCAGGTTTCTTAAATAAAATATCAATTAATTTTCATTTACTGTTCAAACGTTTAGTTCATTTAGTCAAATTAAAGCCGATGTTAAATCGCTAAATAGAACAACTAAACAAAGTTAATCGATGTTAACTTTCCACGTTAGATAAAAACTACGTTGTAGAGAGAATTCAAAAATCCTCAATTAGTAGCCCCAATTAAAACCCTAGAAATCAAATTGAAAATTTCAGTTGAAATCTTTGAGTGAAATAAATTGAAGACCAAAACTCGTTATTCGGAGGAAAAAAGCTCAACGAATTGATGAAGGATATGAGATCAAATATAAACGTGGTGATGTATCACAAAGACAAGGTGGTGAAACACGACCCAAAAATGAAGCTAGATTCGTCGGTCAATCTCGCCTCGCATGTGAAACTCGCCGGTGAGGCTGAACTCGTAGATAGAGCTTGAGATAGAGGTAGACACGACGAAGAAGATGACAGAGCCAAAAATGACGAAGAAGATAGTGCTCGAGACTAAGGCAGAGATGACGAAGAAGATAGTGCTCGAAACAGAGCTATAGATGATGAAAAAGATGCAAAAATGAAAAATGGGTTGAGAGAAATCAAAGAAGCTTTGTTACCAAAAAAAGAAATAGATGAAGCTTAAATCTTCGATCTAGGGCTACTAATTGGAAACTCTCGAGTTCTTTCTACGGCGTCATTTTTATTTAACATAGAGAGTTAACGTCGATTAACTCTGTTTTATTGTTCTGTTTAGTGATTTAACGTCAAACTTAATTTGACCGAGTCAACTAAACATTTAGGTCGTAAATGAAAGTCAACCAAAAATTGATGTTTTATTCGGAGATCCTGATACTTGGTATTTTTTTTTCAACGGTATATTATATTAGGCCATAACTGGCCGGCCCAATTGCCAAATTCCTACATAATGTAGGCATGAGGACTCGATCCTAGGTTATGCAAATGCGCTGCCTTAAGTGGACTTACTACCTGCAACTAGGCTAGATGCCATTTGCCTGATACTTGGTATTTATAATGGCTAAAATTCGAAAATTTGAGAATTGAATAATAATTTTACCATTTGTTTTTTATTATAAATTTTTTTGTTTATTAATTACTTACTAAATTTCCGAATAAGTTCACCTTGGTTTCCCATTACCAACTCAATTTAATATTCCGTATTTTATCCAATTTTATTTGTTAATTTGCTTATAATTAATTTTTTCAAACTTCAATGGTTTTTTCTCTTCTACGTACAAACCAAGAGCAAACTTCCTAAAAGTTGATTTACATTTACTTCCTGAAATAATGATACATACCAAAAAGTATTAGTTGAATTCATACATGTCCCATAAATCTTGCAACTTTCAAACTCTTGTGCTCGTCGCTAGTAATTCTAAGTTTTTTGTCTTCTAACTTCTTAGTTAAGTTGATAATGTGCCATAAATCTTGTCAATTTAGAAAAAAATTTTGGGTCAATTAGTTAAGTATATTCTTTTGCATTTTCTTTATCTAAATTTAATTTTAGGAAATTGTGTTGTCTTGTATAATGTTGCTTGAGAGCTTTTGAAAAATAAATTATATTATGTATTAAATTTTGTCGATTTAACTATATAATAAAAATAATCAATATTATTTTTGTTAAATAAGAAAAGGAAAATTGATTATTTTTTTATATAGTTAGATTTACAAAAAAGTAATCAATATTTATGGGTGAACAAGTTACGAATTAATTATTACCAATTGGTGACTAACTAAAATTATAGAAATTAACTAGTAATTTTTAACAGAGATATCCAATTGAAAATAATCTATAAATAAGTTTTTTCCTTACATAATAAATTTCTTTTAGATTATCGACAAGATAAATCATTCCAAATTGGATAATTGTTACAGATATATAAACTTTTTGTTCTAGACTGTCCACAATTTACATCGGTCAGAAATCAATTCAAATATAACATTTCTGAAGGATACTAATTTTTTGTTTTAGATTATCGAAAATCCGTCGAACATGGTTATATCTGATGTTATACCACTAGAAACTAATACATGACCATTTGATCATATTTACATAGGATTAAATTGAAAAATCAATTCACATTTAAATGCTAACTATACATAACATAAAGAAAAATAGCTTATCTAATCTTTTTTTTTTTTGTCAACGGCATATTATATTGGGTCACAACTGGCCGACCCAATAGCCAAATTCCTATATAATGTAGGCTTACCGTCTACCATTAGGCTAGATGCCATTTGCTATTTAATCCCATTTATGAAGAAGAATATTTTATTACAGATTTGATTTACCAAACCTCCAGAAACAACGCATCACCACAAGGGATTGTGCCTCAATGACCACACATATCTCAGTAACATTTTTCCCTAAAATTAGAATGTTTGAACAATTGTCTTCTGACCAAAAAATGAATAAATATTACCTTTTTTTTTGTATTTTTTCATAACGAGATAACAGAAGCCACAATAAAAAAAACATATATATGGTCATAGAACATATAACTAGACCGCACAAGTAATGTGTCCAATTGGTTTTATTGCTTCACTTTTTAAATTAGAATTAGGGTTCTTGAATTATACTTTGGATATTTTGAATCATTTTTCAATTTAATTATATGAAAACTTACTTCTTTTCAACAATTAAATCAATAAATTTTTGATTAATAATTCAACCTCCAAGTTTTAATAAATATGACATAGAAATCACAATTATTGGGATGCTAAAATTAAAAATTAATCATTTGACTAAATACATTTCTAACAACAGAATACTTGTGACAGAATATAATCCATGATATATATATATATATACATCAAAGTATAGGTTTATGAAAAATGATAATCTTATTAATCGATCATTACAAGACTTTATACACAAAACAAGAGAACTAGAGAAAAAAATAGAAACTATTAGTTACAAGAATATTCTAGATTATTTACTTAACATATATGAATAATAAGTCCGTTCAAGATAGAGTGTTCTTGAAAACTCCAATCTTGGAACAATCATGAAGAACCCGTGTCCGAGCCAGTGGTTGTGAAGGAGTCCGCAAGCTGATTGTGAGTAAAAACATGAGACACACACAACATACTCTGTTCGATTTGATTTCTTACAAAGTGGTAGTGTAGAGCAATATATTTCATTCAAAATTTTAAAACTGGATTAACACAAAGATATGTTGCTCCAATGTTGTCACAGTAGATAACATGTGAAATTGGGAGTGGAATTCAAAGTTCAGTTAACAAAGAGCATATCCAATGTACCTCAGTCGCAACGTTTGCAACTGCACGAATGATGTAGCCATTCGTCGATACAGATTGTCCAAGTCGCATGCCCAATCGACAACCGAATAAGCATGAAGTGTAAGAGGAGAAGACTTGGAGAAATGTATACCATGAGTAGGTGTCCCAACCAAGTAGCATAATATCCGTTTGGCGGCAGACCAATGAGTTTCACTTGGTTGATGCATGAAGTGGGGCCATCGATTTATCGCGTAAGAGATATTTGATTGTGTAAAGGAGAAATATTGCAAACTGCCGACAAGAGACTGATATTTTGATGCATCTGTGAGAGGTGACCCATCGTTGAGAGTAAGTTTGAGCAAAGCAGCGAGTGGAGTCGGTATTGGCTTGGCATCTCGATCATGTTGTATTTGTGAAGAATATCAATGATGTATTTTTGTTGCATAAGAAGAATACCAATACATGTCCGTGTGAATTCAACACCAAGAAAGTAATGAAGATCAGCTCGATCTTTATGGAAGAACGAGTTGCAAAATTAGAGAGAACCTGAGCAATGGATATGTCACTATTACCAGTGAAAATGATATCATCAACGTAAACCACAACGTATGTGATCGTTGTACCATGATTTTTGATGAAGAGAGATGTCTCGGCCAAAGAGAAGACAAAACCCACACGAAGTAGATACATTATGAGAGAAGTGTACCACAAACATGCAACTTGTTTGAGACCGTAAGGCTTGCGAAGCTTGCATACAAAATCTAGCATATCCTTGTCTACAAAGCCTAACGGTTGTGTCATGTACACTTCTTCTGTGAGGTCACCTTGTAGAAAGGCATTGTTGACATCCAATTGTTTAGAGACCAATTCTTAGTAGCAACAATCTCAATGAACAAACGGACTGTAGTTGTTTAATCACGGGGCTGAATGCTTTTGTGTAGTCTACACCATATTGTTGAGTATATCATTTCGCTACAAGACGTACTTTGTACCGGTCGAGAGAACCATCAACATGAAACTTTGTGGTGAATATCTAGCAAGTGCCAATGAAATTCTGATAACTATCCGGCGGAACCAAATCCCACGAGTGATTGGAGACTTATGCATTGAACTCTTTGGTAACAGCTTAGCGCCATCGTTCATCCTTTAGAGCTTGGATAATATTATTTGGTTCATCATTTAAGAGTGGCACACCTAAAACAGCAAGCAACAATTCTGTTTTGGGCTTGTGGATATTATTCACGGCTCTAGTTTGCATTTTACATTTTGGTTTGATGGTTCAGTGGTTGTGAAAGAGAGATTATTTTGAGCTAGTGACTGAGTGTTTGGGTTTATCGGATGAGGGTTTATCGGATGAGCTTAGTGTGAGTGGGGCTCATTTGAATGTGACTAAGGCTGAGTTGTGGGTTATAACTCATTTTGAGTAGGAGCAGTGAGCTTGTGATGAGTTGGTGGTGACTGAGTCGGGGTGTGAGACTCATTTTGTGTTGGAGCAGTGGGATCAGAGTAAGTGGGTAGAGAAGTAGAAGGAGATGAAAGGTTAGGAGGCAACACCTGGGAGTTTGTGGACGTCTTACGTGTGTGGTGAACCCTGTAACCAAGGGAGTAAAAGTAATGTTTTCAGGGACTAACTGTGTTGTGGCATGAGTTGAGTGAAAAGATAAAAATGAGAAAATAGGTTTCCTCAAAATGAACATGTCTGGATGTATAAATACGTCCAATTACAACGTGTAAGTAAAATATGCACTCTGAGATAATGAGTAGCCGAGAAACATACATGTCAAGGAGTGATCATCCATCTTATGACTCGCATACAAGCGTAACTAGGGAAAACACAGGCAGCCAAATATCCTTAACTTGTCATTGTTGGGTTTTTCTCCAAATAATTTGATGTAAGGTGAGGCCATGGACAATACCGGTGTCGGCATATGGTTAATGAGATAAACTGCAACTGCAAAAGCATAGAGCCAATAATCCTTAGGAAAGGAGGTCATAGTCATCAACGTCAATCTCGTTTCAACAATGTATCGATATGTTCATTCAGAGACACCATTATGTTCAGGTGTATGTGGAGATGATGTCAGGTGAGTGATACCTTGAGCTGCAAGGTACTGCTGGAGAGCTATGAATTTACCACCATTATTGGAAAATAGAGTGTCCAGCCGTGTTATAAATTTGTTCTCCACAAGTTCATTGTATGTAATGAAAATATTCTTGACATCAGATTTTTGCTGCAAGGGAAACATCCACGTGTAGCGTGTATAATGATCCACAAACACCACATAATACTTGTCGTTGTCGATATAGAGTATAGAAAATGTCCATACGTCGGAGAAAACATACTCAAGAGTCCAATGTTGTAATACTTGAATGTGTAAAAGGTAACTTTGAACTCTTATTGATCAAACAATCTAAACAAGATGAAGTTTTGGATGTCGTTAACAGAATAGAAAAATTAACAAGAAGCTTTTGCAAAATAGATGGAAACGGATGACCTAATATCAAATATCAAGTGTAGAGATTGGTGTGAGGTGTGAAGGCGGATAAGAGAGCAACAACTTGAGATGGAGAGATTGGCCATTCGTATAGATGCTCTTTAGTTTGGCCTTGGAGCAATGGGACCCCCGAGTGTAGATCTTTCACCTGAAAAGAAGTAGTAAAGAATTCAATGGAGACATTGTTAGTGTTGCATAGACGATAAACCAAGATGAGATTGTATTTAATGTTAGGAACACAAACAATGTCATCAAGCTTCAAAATAAGAGATGTAGAAGTTAAATTCTTTGAACCCGTATGTGTGATGGATAAATTATTATCATTTGCAAGTTGAACATCGTCACTTCCATTATAAGGTTGGGGAAGAGAGAGATTGTTCAGATCTAATGTCATATGATATGTGGCTCTATAATCCATCAACCAATTTTGTGTTGTTGGAAGATGTGGTCTCGACAAAGTTAACTTTCGGCTGCCATGGCATATACATGTTGATGTTGTTGGAAACTTGTTAAGGTTGAAATTGCGGACATCTACGAGCATTTTTCCTTATTGTAGTTTTGACTACG
The DNA here is from genome assembly GCA_023374145.1 of Lepidium sativum. Lineage (NCBI taxonomy): Eukaryota > Viridiplantae > Streptophyta > Magnoliopsida > Brassicales > Brassicaceae > Lepidium > Lepidium sativum. The sequence goes on from JAKUCM010006130.1 coordinate 24,456, forward strand.
ATTCCCATTGTATTTTTGTTGTGCATTGTTGGCTGAGATAGCAAGGTTAGCAGAATTGGTGGACAAGCTAATCATCTTAGCTTCATGATTGAGGAGTCTTTCATGTACTTCAATGATGGAGGGAGCACCATTTTTTCCCTCAATTTGGTCGATAACAGATCGATATTCATCAGGTAGGCCATCAAGAATAACCTTTTACAGCATCCTTGTGTTCATAAGGCTTCCCAAGGAGAGCAAGTTGATCAAGCTTGGACTTGATACCTTGAACAAAGTCATCGATTTTTTGATTACATTTTGTGACATGTTGCAGTTGATTCTTCAATTGTTTCACGTGACCACTACTAGGTTTTGTATATGTGTTGGCTAAGATAGTCTATGTCTGAGGTTGTAAAGAAGTGGATATAGCAACGAGCAAGACACTATATATGAGATTGTCTTGCCAAATCCATCCGATGTAGGTTTTATTGGTTGTGGTCGTATTGTTAACGACAAGAGTAGCAAGAGGATGATTGTTTCTTCATCAAGGTGGGGGACGAGACCATATCCATTTAGGAACGATCAGATTTGAAGGCTCTAAGCAGGGTAACTGGAATACAGCAGGTAGAAGACATGAATCATGTTGATGCTTAAGATGGTGGTAGATGTGGTCGAGATGGCTTCAGTGATGGAAAAGTTTATAACTTTTGAAAAGCGTTTTACCTTGATACTATATTGGTTTATAAAAACTGATAATCTTATTAATCGATCACTACAAAACTTTATACATAAAGCTAGAGAGGTAGAAAGAAAAAAAGAAACTATTAATTACAAGAATATTCTAGATTATATATTTAACATATATGACAGAATATAGTCCATGAAAATGTGAAATTATAACGCACATAATTGTCTAGTATATTAGCTTCCAATATTTGCAAAAAAGAAGTGCAACTCATTTATAAACATTATTAATATTAAAATTCATCATAAATCAGCCAATACATATTGTCATTTGTCTCAAAGTTACCTGCAAATATAATCATAAGTAAACTAAAGTTTATATGAAAAAGAAAAACTAATTAAATACATTCTATTATCTATTTGTTCAATAAGTAATATATATATATAGCATATATATTAGCACCAATTTGCTAGACATAATATCTGTAAAATTCAATAATTTTCTCATTTACGAATAAATATGTATATATATTGAAATATGAACATCATGCTTTCATCAACTATTGTATTGAAGTGACCTAGCTAGCTTACATTGGAGGAGATGACTACTCTTTTAAGTCACACAGAGACAGTGGTCTGGTCTAGATCAGATAGTTGTCAACTTAGATTTGTACTTAAATAAATATAATCAAAAGTTACCATGTATAGATGCTTAAAAGCTGTAATGAAACCAAGCAGAAATTTTATAAAACTAAGATAAAAATAAAGTGTTTCTTTTCAAAAAATGCATGAAGAATACGTGAGCTTATTAGTACGTATTGACTTCGCCGCTACTTAGAAAGTAGTTTTTCGTATCAAAAGAAACGGCGACATAGATTTTGTCTAAGTTATTAGTTAATAAAAATACCAAAAGAAAAAAAAAAACATTAGTCAAACGAATTATAATAAAGAAAGCATAATGTATACAGCCGTAAATTAATCTTTTAAATATATATAAAATATTTGATCAAAGTTGCACGAAACTGTATATATATACCAAGTCCTAACCTCAAGCTTTGGTAGTCTTAAAGAAGAAGATAAGACAAACCTAATAAAGAGAAAAGAGATGGGGAGGTCTCCTTGTTGCGATGAGAATGGTCTGAAGAAAGGACCATGGACACCTGAAGAAGATCAAAAGCTTGTTGATTACATTCATCAACATGGCCATGGAAGCTGGAGAGCCCTCCCTAAACTTGCAGGTTATAAGAAAACAGTCGATTTGCCAAAGCTCGATATCTATTTATGGATATTGTAGAGTTTTGAAAGTTGTTCTTTTTGCTTTGCAGGTTTGAACAGGTGTGGGAAGAGTTGTAGATTGAGGTGGACAAACTATTTGAGACCAGATATTAAAAGAGGAAAGTTTTCAGCAGAAGAAGAGCAATCAATCCTCCATCTTCATTCCATTCTTGGCAATAAGTAAGTAATTTATTAAACATATATCAGTTTTTTTTTTCCTATATCGTGATCCGGTTTTTTATCACGCAAATAATCATGGGTCTGTGGAGAGCTTCTAAACAATGTAAATTACTTTGTCTAAGACCAATGCCCACTTGGATAGAAAATGGTATTTAAAGTTTGCAGAGGCATCAAACCTAGAACCTCTGCAAGTTTATGCCCAGAAGTTCTGATTCTAATACCACTAGGCTACCACCGCCTGATTCATATATTAGTTTTTATCCTTACAAAACTCGGCCTGTCAGAAATTTGAATGATTACTAAATGTTTCTTTTATAATGCATAGATGGTCAGCTATTGCGACGCATTTGCAAGGACGTACAGATAATGAGATCAAGAACTTTTGGAACACACATCTAAAGAAGAAACTGATCCAAATGGGAATTGATCCTGTGACTCATCAGCCAAGAACCGATCTCTTTGCAAGCTTACCTCAGCTCATAGCATTGGCAAACCTAAAAGACCTCATTGAACAAACTTCACAATTCTCATCTATTCAAGCCGAAGCAGCTCAACTAGCCAAGCTACAATATCTCCAATGTATGCTAAATTCTCCAGCTTCATTATCCAACAATAACAACAACAACAATAGTCCGAGTAGTATTCTCGATATCGATCAAAACCATGCCATGGACCTCTTAAACTCCATGGTCTCTTGGAACAAAGACCAAAACCCGAGTTTCGGTCCAGCTCTCGAAGTCGAAACTAACGATCAAAATCATGATCAAGGTTTATTTCCACAAGGATGTATCATTGATCCAACCACTCAACCACTCCAACAACAAAATAACCATTTAAACAATAGTCCTAGTGACCCACTTCATGATCATGTCCCTTTCAATCTCCAAACACCTTTGAATAGTGAAGATCACTTTGTAGATAATTTGGTCAAACATTCAAATGATGATCCATCTTCATGGCTTCTACCTTCTCTTCTAGACCACAACCCTAAAAATATCACAACTTCTCTTCCTCACAACAACCTCACAGATGCAACTAGCAGTTCAAGCTATGGTGGTTGTGATGCTGCATCCTCGCTTTATTGGCCTGACTTTTGCTTTGACGAAAGCCTTATCAACGACATTTCTTAATTACTATTGTTTGTTTTATGTTCTCTAATCATATACGTACATCTACTTGAGTTATATACGTTTTGTTTGTTTTTTTCGTCGTTCAATTTCTGTTTTAATTTTTATATGTAATTAGACACTTAATATTAGTTTTTTCTTTTATAACGAACACATCATATATGTTTGTAAGTTTTTATATATTATAGTTTTATATTTGATGCATATAACAATCAGTGATTTTCAAGTGAAATAATTGATTATGTTCTCGTATTACAAGTCAAAGCTATATGACAATAACTTGATTTTCATGCTAAGAATTTGATTATAAATATTCAGATGATAAAAAACATAACGATGAATTACGACTAACTTATTAAGATTTTGTAAGCATTCTAGAATAATAACTAATCTACTCTGCAACCACTCTGAAAGTGGCATCGAGTTTCCTGTGTGAGTAGTTAGACAACATTCGTGCTTGTCTTTCACGATATTGACTACTACATCAATTATGATTATCTTAAGACCACCTTCAATAGTGAGTTTTTTTTGAAAAAATTTTAAATTTTAAAATATTAAAAAATAAAAAAGATAACAATTTAAGGTTCTTGTTTAAGAAGTTTAAAAAACATTAAAATGAAGTTTTTCCATATTTGTCACATTTTAATTGGTTAATTTTTTTAAAAATATTAAAAATCAAAATGTTAAGATACTCATTTTATTGTTTTTATGTTGGAAGTGCTCTAAAACCCATACACAACTTTTTGGCTTCACTTAATTTTCTTTAACAAAAAAAACTAGCATTGCTCAAAGGCACGTGATCTAGTTCTGGGTAACATTGGAAGACCTAGGTTCAAACTTGTCGGAAGAAAAACTATATAAAAATTATTATTTTAACTTAGCGGTAATGATAAGATAGATGAATAACAACATACACTCAGGGTATAAATTTGCAAATGGTCGGGTTTGATTCCCTTTTGAAATTTATAACATCACTTTTAGATTAAACGATTCTATAGTTATTTGGATGATGTTAGGTTACTTTTATTATAATATCGAAAACCTAGGTTTTTTAAAACAAAATTTTTGACATAATATGTAAGTGTTGATAAGCTTTTCTATACAAAAATTATAGGGTTTGGCCGGATTATCTCCGTGGTATAAAAACTAGCATGGTCAGTATACAGTTTTGTTTTGTCTTTGTTTTCTCAAATCATAACATGTGGACATCAGTCACCCGGTCCGGGTCGGATGATCACTTTTTCTAACGAAAAATAACAGATTGTGTAAGCAATTTATATGTGTTGGGTATATGTTTGGGCCTATAGGCCCACAAAACTTGGTCTAACAATTCCCACATACATATAACAGATTTGGACTCGTATACATTTGTGATGACTAATCACTTTCTAACGAAATAAATTTGGAGTAAACAAATTGTGATACTTTTGACTTTGGCTCCATCTACAAATACTTTCCAATTTTCCATTCCTATGAAGCTTAGATTGATCTTTTTTCAATGATTATACAAGTTTTGAAAAAATGTCCACATCAATTTTGTAGTCCATCATTTTCAGATTAGAAAAACTAAACAAGGTCTACTTTTCAAACTATTCAATTTATTATACGAAGTTTCCGCGTAAATTCCACCTTAATTTACTATTATATTTAGTCTCCAGTTGTACACTGAAAATTATAGTTTATCCCAATAAAAACATACTTAAGTCCTGTCCTTAAGGGATAAATATTCTTTTAATATTTTATTAGATATTTTTGTTTCTTGTGGAGGGAGACAAAATCCAAAAGCATGTACTCGACTTATACAAATTTAGAAAAGAAAATAGAAAAGCCAAAAATTTTATAAAAAAAACAGAGGAAAACGCCAGAGAGACTCTGCTTTTAAGACACGGCAACAAAGTCAACCACCGAAGCCCAATAAGAAGGAAAGAGACCGTTTTTTCCATTAAAATTGTTTAATTATTTCTAAGAAAAAACAGCAAATTTGAAGTCTACTCGTCGTCGTCGTCTTCCACTAATTCCGTGGTTTTATCGAAGACTTTTTGAGCAAAATACATTACAGAGTCTGTCAATAACCCTTTCTTCACGGTATTGTTCCAAGCCTTGTATTGTTAGACTCCAAAATATCCTTTCTTTATGGATTTTGGCGTCTGTGTTCTCCGATTTTGAGGTAATTTTCGTGTCGGTTCTCTCTGATTTCGCGTTTTTTTTTTTTTTCCTTATAAAGTCTTTTTTTTTATTATTAATTTTCGTGTTTGCAGGGTTTTTAAATCTTGAAGCAGAAGTTGAATTTATAATCAAGTATCTGACTCTCATGGCGCAGTTTTGTTGCTTCGGTTCTTCAGACTACGATGTATGTAAAACTCAAATCTGGTTTTTCTCTTCTTCTTGGTGCTTTTAAATTTCTTCAGATTTATATTAGCATTGACTTGTTAGATTGATTCTTCTTGTGATTGATGGTAAAGCTTGTTTAAGATTAAACCGGACCAGTGTTGTTGGTTGAATGTGTAAGGCATCGGAAGTTAATTAGTTAAGATGTTGCTTGATAAATCTGAGAAGAGGTCAGTTTTGGTCTTAATGTCTTAAACAATCTGTGTCATGGAGTTGGTTGTTCTTCTCTGAGCATTGTATACAAGTTCTTATATATTACTATGTGTTTTATTTTAGCTCGTGGTTGGGAGGGCTTCAAGTAGCTCTGGAAAAGGGAAAAACAGCGAAGGAGAGATTAAATTTGGTTACAGTTTAGTGAAAGGGAAAGCTAACCATCCAATGGAGGATTATCATGTGTCGAAATTTGTGAAATTCGACGGTAATGAGCTCGGTTTGTTTGCTATCTATGATGGTCATTTGGGTGAACGTGTTCCTGCTTATCTACAGAAGCATTTATTTTCCAATATCCTGAAAGAGGTCTGCAGATATTTGTTCACTTTTAGAGGCTTCATACATCATCTTCTGGCTTGTGTTTTCAATGTTTCTCGTATTGATGATTTAAACTGGTGTATGTATTCAGGAGCATTTTAGGTATGATCCTCACAGTTCAATAATTGCTGCATATGAGAAGACAGACCAAACCATTCTATCAAATAATTCTGACTTAGGTCGTGGTGGGTCAACTGCTGTAACAGCTATTCTGATGAATGGAAGACGGTTATGGGTTGCAAATGTGGGTGATTCCCGGGCAGTTTTATCTCGAAATGGTCAGGCGATACAGATGACTACAGATCATGAGCCACACACTGAAAGGTTGAGCATTGAGGATAAAGGAGGCTTTGTATCAAACATGCCAGGTTACTCTTTAGATGATAATAATAATCACAAACTCATCATTGTAAGAAAAGCATGTCACACATCAGATCTGAAGACATGTTTTCTTCTTCTTTCAGGAGATGTTCCTCGGGTTAATGGACAGCTAGCAGTTTCCCGAGCTTTCGGGGACAAAAGCCTCAAAACACATCTAAGATCAGATCCAGACGTGAAAGATTCATCGATAGATGATCATACAGATGTTCTTGTTCTTGCTAGTGATGGTCTATGGAAGGTAAAAGAAAGTTCTTTTCTTTTCTTGTGAAGGATCTGATTGTCTGCGGTTTTGTTCTGAATCGGTTTCGATGTGTAATTGGTTATATAGGTGATGGCTAACCAAGAGGCCATTGATATTGCTAGAAGAATCAAAGATCCATTAAAAGCCGCAAAAGAACTAACAACAGAAGCATT
>JAKUCM010006131.1:0-46724 GCA_023374145.1 Lepidium sativum
GAGAATTTTTTAAAAAAAATTTATAAGATAACTAATAAAAATACATGTAAAAAAACATTTTATGTAGTTTTAAAAGTGTACTTAAAGGTCGTATAAAGAAATATAACATGGAGACGAAACAAACATTGATTTCAAAAAAAATTATAAGATTTTATAAGTCAATTTATAAAAAGTCAAAAAATTTTATAAGGTGCTTATATTTGTAATTTTTATAGGGCTACTTATAAAAGCTTATAAAAACTACATAGTTTTTATAAAGGAGTTTATAAAACCTTATAAAGAAATATAATAAGGAGATTGGAAATAAAGCAAATATTCGGTAAAAAAAAGAGCCAAAAACGAAAGAGACAAAAATAAAAATCTCTAAATCGTGAAAAAATGAATCTAGATCAAAATAATATAGTAAATTACACAAATCACAGATCGAGTAATCATATAGCTAAATCGCAAACCAAAACCTGATAATCGCATATCTGAAATTGAAAATACCAAACCCGAATATCTCAAATATGAAAAAAACAAAAAAAATTGTAAAAAAAATCCAGATTTCTTTCGATTTTGCTGAAAACTTTAACAAAACCTAAAGATATGAATCACAAATTGTTGAATTTTGAAGATAAATAGAATCAGTGACTTGAGAGATCTAAAATTTCTTCAAAAAATCAACGAAGAAAAATGAAGGAGAAAGGGGATTACAAAAATTAGAGGGGTATTTTTTGAAAAAACAAATTCTCAAGGGAATTTTTTTAAATGGTACTTTGAAAAGGGCGATACTCAAAATCTCTCATAATTATACTACATTTACACAAATTTGTATTCTATGTAAATATGTAAAAAATCGATTTGCGTAAAATAAATTAAAAATTTTTAAATACTTATATGTTCGGATAATTCTAAACTCGTGTTAGATATTATACTATGTTATTACAAAACATAAAAATAAATTAAATTAAACTGAAAATTAGAAAGAAATATTTGTGTAAATTAAATTAGGAAATTAAAACTACTTAAATTTTAATACAAATCAAAATTTTATTTTTTATCATATTGAAAGATAAAAAAATCAAAAATTCTATTTGCATGAAACTATCATAAAATTTTAAAAATACTTACATTTTTGGTTGAATCCACAAAAGATTTAGGAATCATATTAGGATTCTTAAATCTCTAGCCACCATGTAATCCGACCACTTGAAAAAGAAAGGAGAAGCAGAGGAGAAACACAATTAATAATGTTACAAAAATTGGTGTTAACCTTTCTAATCCTAATGTCTCCGCGTAGTCAAAGACAAAATCACATTCCGAGTTTTGATTCAAAAGATATGATGGTTTTCCCACTACACATTTTTGAGAGTGATCTCCAAATTGTCAGTATTCGAAATCAGATTCCCATCAAACGAAGAGTCAAACGATGATCAACATATTGTTGGAAAGCCCCAATGGTTTAGTTTTCAGACCAATTTTGTGATCCACTTTTGGAGGTGTAGTTAGACAGGAATATTTTTGAATGGCACATTATGTCATATCGAATTAACACAGAGATATTTTTGTTTGATTATACAAAAGATCTAATTAGAATTCGGACTATCCATTAATGAATTGGATAAAAGTTAGTAAAAGACAAAATTACCATTAATAAAATCGAATTAGGAAAAACAAAATTAAAAATGTCATATTTACGAACAAAAAAAAAGAAAGGTTATTTTTGAAAAAAATTGGTTAAAACTAAAAGTATAGATAAAAATAAGCTGATCATGCTGTATTATTATAAAAAAAAAATCCGTTTTCAAAAGTGTTTTTTATTTTCAGCTTTGCTTTTCCTCCAAAGTTTCAAATAAATTGTTTTTTTAAGATTTGCTTCAAATAGTGACCTGGGCAGAATACTTGGAATCGAAAATTTAATCCGAAACTGACTTGGAATAATGACTATTGAATAATATTCTGAACAGAGAAAAATATTCGATAGATCATTTTCGTCTATATCTATAGGTATCAGGTAATACCTAGTACCAAACTAATATAGATACCCAATTGATCCGAATAAATGTAAAATTATTTGAGATTTTAGGTTAATAATTCAAAAATCTTTCTGATAATTAGACATTTTTTTGGTTATTCAAGTATTTTTCTAATAAATAATTATATTTTAAGTATGAAGTTCTCGAATAGTAAAATCATTCAAAGATCCGAGTACATGTAAGTATGAAGTTCTCGAATATATCAAATATAGATTTGAATTGAAAACCAAGCATAATCGACTAGATCAATATATATGTAATTTCTAAATAAGTATAAAATTTTCATATATGCAAAAGACCCATACTTTTGAATGGATATTATTCAAAACTAACCCGAATATCCAAATGTGGAGCCTAGCTTTCGTTCAGGTCCGGCGCAACTTTGGTCTGACTTTCAACTTTACGTTTCCCCCAAGGAAAATAATTTTAATTTTTGAAAAGTTGGAGATTAGGGCCCAAATAGTGGCCCAATTACATCTTTGGATCTAACAGGCCTTTACTTATATTTATAAAAAACCTTCAATTCTTCTTCCTCGTTCTTCCTATTCGTCTTCCTCATTTTTCCTAGCCGCTTCTCCTAGAGTAAGCTTCTTCGATTCCCTTCTTAAACCAGACAATAATCAAAATTATTTGTTAACCCTTTTTCACGTTCCTTGTTGTTAGCTGTGCGATTGAAACTTTTTGTTTAAGAGACCTATGTAAATAATTTTGGAAACCTAGTTTAATAATCGATGGTTCAAATTGAATCTCTATGACGTGTATATAAACCCCAATTTTCCTGTTTCTTTGCTTAAGCAGGTGTACGGTAGCTTCAATGGCCACTCGTAAGTTTTATTCAATACTGTTGTGTTTCTACTCTTTGTCGGTTTCTTTTGATTCGCGTTAATGGGATTTGAGGCTAATACGCAGGTCTTCAGTTTGAGAACAACTGCGAAGTTGGTGTCTTTTCCAAACTTACTAATGCTTATTGCTTAGTCGCTATTGGAGGTTCTGAGAACTTTTACAGGTAACTTTTGTTTTTCTTAGAACCTTTGCAAGTTCCAGTTTTTGCCTCATCTATATAAGTTTTTTATGTTTTGGTTTGATGCTTTGCAGTACTTTTGAGACCGAGTTAGCAGATGTTATCCCTATTGTCAAGACCTCTCTTGGAGGAACACGAATTATTGGGCGTCTCTGTGCTGGTTTACTTTCTTAACACCTTATAGTTGCTTGCTTCAAATCTTCTTAATACCTGTAACTCGCATAAATTAACATGGTTTTTTTTATTGATTTAGGAAATAAGAATGGGCTTCTTGTGCCTCATACAACTACTGACCAAGGTAAAGCTGACAACTTCTTATTGGTTGAGGAATCTGTTACGTTGCATATGTACGAGTCTTTTGCTCTTATAATATGGAAAATTGATATATGTTCTGTGGTATGGTTGCATTTTCTGAGCTCCACTTATGGTTTTTACTACAGAGCTTCAACATTTAAGGAATAGTCTACCTGATCAAGTTGTGGTCCAGCGAATCGACGAACGTCTGTCTGCTCTTGGAAATTGTATTGCCTGCAATGACCATGTTGCTCTTGCCCACACCGATCTAGACAAGGTATAGCCTTTTTTTTCCTTCTGGACTGTTGTAATGAATTCTTTCAAAAACATATCATTTATTGATGACTGGTAAGAAATGGTGAAAGATTAAGCGGGCATTTATACAAAATATATATGCTCTATTACCACTACTGCATGTGTTTTGGATGATTCTGTCTTTAATATTATCTATCATATTAAGAAAGTTGTATATTTGACATTTGTTTTGATGTCTGGTTCTTGTGTTGACTTTCTGCATTGGCAGGAAACTGAGGAAATAATAGCGGATGTTCTTGGCGTTGAAGTTTTCCGTCAGACAATTGCAGGCAACATTCTTGTGGGCAGTTACTGTGCCCTATCCAACAGAGGTGGAATGGTAAGAGAATAAAGACATAGCATCCTTTTGAAAACAGATTAAACTGGCATTGGTCTCTCAATTGAAATTGAATGTATTTTCTCAAATAGGTTCATCCTCACACCTCAGTGGAAGACTTGGACGAACTCTCAACTCTTCTTCAAGTCCCTCTCGTTGCAGGAACCATAAACCGTGGTAGTGAAGTTATAGCAGCGGGTATGACCGTTAATGATTGGACTGCTTTCTGCGGTTCAGACACAACTGCTACCGAGCTCTCTGTTATCGATAGCATCTTCAAGCTAAGGGAAGCCCAACCCAGCTCTATTGTCGATGAAATGAGGAAGTCTTTGATCGATACCTATGTTTAAATTTTGCAATTTTGGATGATACACCAGATTCCCAAGTGCCAATGTTAGAGATTTATCATATTTTACTGTTGCAAGAATTAGCTGTTTTCTTTTTCTTTCTTTTTTTCTGTGTGGTTTTAACAGTTAAAAGTGTAACCTCTTGATGTCTCTTTGAATCTTTTTGAGTAAGTGATAAGAAAGCACTCGTTATAATTACACGTATATATTAATTGGGGTCCACTTCTGGTTCATATTCTAGTGGAGAAGAAACCATTGGTGAATGGATAACGGTTTTGTTCGGTACATATACGAATTCTGCATCTCTCTGTGTATGTGTAAATAAAGTTAACGCTTTTTTCGCTTAAGATAGTTTGAGGATTGAAATGAAAGTTGGGACCTTTCACTTCCAATCTCTAAACCCATATATCCACGATTAAAGGAACAGATCTCAAACTCCAAATTTGGGAATTTTTAGATTTCTAATTGTTCTATGGCAACTGGTAACTTCTCTCTTTTCTTATAAAGTTTAGTTGAATGTGTGTTTTCTTACTTTGCGTGTTCATCCTTTTGTTTTCTTTGTGTGTTTTAACTGCCGGGAAAATTTAGAAGAAGACGAAGATGAATTGTCAGCTCGTTACCAGAATGTACTGGATGCATTATCATCTTTGATCACAAAACGCAGCCGTTTTGTGGGTGATTGCAATCAATCCCACAGATTCCGTTTGCTCTTCCATTATCTCAAGGTTACATATCATTCAAACTTCTGGTGTCGCATACATTAGTTTATGATCTTTTTACAGTCTTGAATATCTCTGAAGGTTCTTGAGCTCGAAGATGCAGTTTCGAAAATGAAAATCATTCATGTGGCCGGAACTAAAGGGAAGGTACAGACTTTAAAGGCTCATCATGTTTAAGTGTATATTGTTTCTTGAGATTATGCAATGAGTTGTGATGTTTTTAAAGGGATCGACATGCACATTTTCTGAATCCATTCTTCGTTGTTACGGTCTTCGAACTGGTCTCTTTACATCTCCTCACTTAATTGATGTCCGAGAAAGATTCCGTCTGAATGGGTGAGTTTCTGAAAACATACACATCACAACCATTTTATTGAAGAAAATGTTCAAAAACACATATCCTTGCTTCAGCATCGAGATAAGCCAGAAGAAATTTGTGGACTACTTTTGGTGGTGCTTCCATAAGCTCAAGGTTGTGGCTTATAGAACAGTGTAGTCTTATAATCAATTTTCGGATTTGCTATATCTCTCATTTCATTATATCCTCACATTAAAGTGCAGGATAAAACCAGCAATGAGATTCCAATGCCTACTTACTTCTGCTTCCTTACATTGTTAGCTTTCAAGATTTTTGCAACAGAACAGGTTGTGAAATCTAATTTCTACGCAGTAAACTAATCTCGCGTTATTTAGACATATGTCTCATTAATGTTATGTGCAGGTAGATGTTGCTATACTAGAAGTTGGCTTAGGTGGGAGATTCGATGCGACTAATGTGGTAGGAAAATCAAGTCTATTTTCTATGTCAGATTAAGATTTAGTTTTACCAGGTGTTGTCTCTAACAAACAAACCATAAAAATACAGATTCAGAAACCTGTGGTCTGTGGTATTTCTTCTCTTGGGTATGATCATATGGAGATACTTGGTTAGTCTCTTTTGTGCCATTGCTAGAAATGAATGGATCCAGCGAGTTGTTAATCACTCGGTTTTATCCAGGATACACTCTTGCTGAAATCGCTGCAGAGAAAGCTGGTATCTTCAAGGTGCAGAGCAAAAAGAAGCTTTTGCGTTATTTGAGTTTCAGATTTCTTATTAATCGTTATATTGATTGCAGAGTGGAGTTCCTGCTTTTACAGTGCCTCAACCTGATGAAGCCATGTGTGTACTTCATGAGACAGCTTCAAAATTGGAGGTAAAGCTTCACAAAACAACTAAATCATTGGATAGAACGTTGAAATGATCTAGATAGTCATGTAATGTTATTAACTAGGAATTTTGCAGGTGAATCTTCAGGTTGTGGAACTATTGGATTCAAGTCAAAGACTCGGGCTTCAAGGCGAACATCAATATCTAAATGCTAGTCTTGCGGTTGCGTTATGTTATACATTCCTAAAAGAGATTGGTATTGAGGAAAAGAATGGTCTGAAACAGACAGTAAGTTGAATCAAAAAACATTCTCGGTTGTGAATTTCTGTTAACAAGTAACAGTTCTTTTACTTGAAAACAGAACAGTTTACCTGCCAAATTCATCTCTGGATTGTCTAATGCTCATTTGATTGGACGAGCTATGATCGTACCTGATTCAGAACTCCCTGAAGATATTGTGTATTACCTTGATGGAGCTCACAGTCCTGAAAGCATGGAAGCTTGCGCTACATGGTTTTCACAACAGATCAAACAAAACCAAGAAAGAAACCAGAAACGATCAGAGCAGGTAAAGTTTTTCCAAAAAAGTCTATAAAAAAGCTCAAAAACTTTTGACGTATAATCTAATCTGGTATATAATGTGATGCAGATACTCTTATTCAATTGTATGTCTGTTCGTGATCCGAGTTTTCTTCTTCCACGACTAAGGAGGAAATGCATAGATTATGGTGTGTATTTATGTTATCAACTTATTATGATTTTACAAGAGGTCTTATTTAAACCTTTTTTGCCAAATGTTGCAGGAGTTGTATTCAAAAGTGCTGTGTTTGTGCCAAACATATCAGTGTACAATCAAGTGGGACCTCGGCCAGACGTTGAACAACGTGTAGATTCGATGGCGTGGCAGTTTGGTATTCAGAGGCTTTGGGAGAGTTTGGCTCGAGGTGAAACAAAACCCAAAGACAAAGAAGAAGAGAAGAGTTTGGTTTTCTCGTCTCCTCCTTTGGCCATTGACTGGCTCCGAGACAATGCTCGCCGCAGTAAACAAGTTCGGTTTCAGGTATACATTGTGTAACTAAACGTCTAATGTTGGTTTCAGATTTCTCTTTTATCACGTGACAAAAGTGGTCTAATTGTGATTGTGTTATGTTTGGGTGTTAGGTGTTGGTAACTGGTTCATTACATTTGGTGGGTGATCTCTTGAGATTTATCAGGAAATGAATATAAAATTTATATAAAGTTGGTTTTAAAAGTTACTAATCAACGAGTTTATTGCACATGTGAAATTCAACGATCAAAAATATATTATGTATTTATATATTTATTATAAAAAGAGAAAATCAAATTCTTTTATATAAAATTGGGTTTCAAAAGTTAATGATCAACATGATTGTTCCATATATCAAATCTAACTATTAAAAATTATTTTGTATTTATATTTTATTTAGAAAAGATAAAATCATATTCTAATTCTATCTTATTATATAAAGTTATATCTCAAAATTAGTCATTAACAAGATTCTTCCTCGGGTTAAATCTAATGATCCTAAATTTTAAAATATATGTATACGTTTTAAATATATATTTTCTTAATTGTTATATTTACCAAAAAGTATTTATTTTTATTCAGAATACTAATATAAAAAATATTATAAGTAATTATTTTCATTTACAATTATAAAATAAAAATAATCACATATATAATCTCATACTAATTATTAAATAAAATAATATCAGATTTAAAAATATATATATATATAAGTAATAAAAATATATGCTTAAAAAATTGTAAATAAATTATACTTTAAGATGTGCAAATGTTATTTTAACTTATAATTTCTATATATTATTTTTTAAAGCGTTATTTTTTTTTTGTCAATTATTCTATATTAATAATTTACACACATATATTCACATATAAAATTTTTATACAAGATGTTTATCTTGCACATCGATCAAAAAGTGATACAATAAAAGCTAAAACTATTATTCAAAAATACATGTGCGATCTATTATATATATTAGCGATAAGCGACCATTATAGGAACATGTCCTTATCCAAAAACTGGAAAATAGAATAGTGCCAATATAAAAACACTTATTAATGTTGAAATTACTTTACCAAAATGGTGGAATGTGAACATGTTTTGCAAAGTCCAAGGTTCAGTCAAAGATTTAGGCTTTGTTCGTTTGCTGGTCGCTGGCGATTGCGACCGCGACTAGCGACTGCTACCAAAAAAATTATTTTTTGTTTGTTTGACAGTCGTTGTGACCAGTCGCTGTGTTGTTCATTTAGTGGTCGCGCGACCAGCGACTGATCGCTAGGTTTTTTTGTGAATTTACTAAAAAATAAGGGTAAATTAGTAATTTTGAATTTTAGTCGCTGCAAATCACTGTTTTAAACAGTGATCAAAAATTGCAATCGCTGGTCGCTGCGACCGATCGCTGAACAGACGAATACGAAACGAACATGTTTTGGTCGCGGTCACGGTCGCTGGTCGCAGTCGCCAGCGACCAGCAAACGAACAAGACCTTATATTGTTGTGAGGATAGAGGTTTGTGTTATTGCCAAAGATAATACTATTGATATGTTGGAAGTCATGCTTCTAGAATGGACTCTAGCTCTCACTCACTTTACTGATAGAGAAACTCCTCTTGACCAAACGTGTTAGTAACGTTATAATTGTTGGTTAGGTAGTACGTTTCAACAAAGCAATGTAAACCTTTAAAATCAACTTAAAGCAACCGAGTCTGATAATATATCTTACAATCGCTGAACAAGTCTCATAGACCTAATCAAACTTCTTAAAATGATTCATAAATACAAGTATACAACTTGTCAAAATTACTCAATGATTTGGTAAAAAAACACACTCTTGTGATTGATTACTTTTATCTCTTTACTACTATACTTTTTTGGACCTCACTGTTTTTTTTTTCTTTCGTTGGACCATTGGTTGCATGCCATTGTATTTATGGTCCTCTCTCTGTCTCTGATTTATATAATTTGTATCTCACGCAACATGATTAAACAAAAGACAAAACACACCTGCTCTATACACGAGTTGGGGTCCAACTAAATCTTACAAGTAGCAACGTTTTTCAAATGTTCATCACCGACTATACATTTTAAATTCTTCCCAAGTTATTAAATAGTGGATGTAACAATGGAAAGATATTTTTTTAACAAAAAAATGATTTTTTGTTCAAAAAAATAGCATAATTATTAGACTATTTTTTGGCAACTGGTAACAGTAAAAAAAAAAAATTACTTGTAATTCTTAGTGGCATAATTTTATTATGAGATTGCCATTTATAATTAATTTTTTACAGTAAAAAGATTTTTTAAAAAAAATTAAAAGAAAAGAAGGGTAATATGAATCGTTGTGACTTCTTTTTTCACAAAAGAAACCGCGATTCCTATTTTTCAAATTTTCACGAAAACTTTCTCTTCTTCTTCTCCGTCGTTCACTTCTTCTTCTCCTCCGTTTTCTCATCACAAAACCGCCTTCGCTTCGATTTTCTAGTAGGTTTCCGCATTTTGAAAGAGACAGAAACCTATATCATCATCTCAGAAGTAAGTTCTCAATCTCTGGTTTTTTTGTAACCGCTAGGTCGTAAACTTTTGACAGTAAAGGCTTGAAATTATAGATATTTAACCATTATTGTGAGGTTTACAAGAGACTAGATTTGTAGTTTCAATGATTGTTTCCGTTTGTGGGAGATTTAGGGTTAGGGGATTGTTAATCTTGGTTAGAAACTAAAGTAACTGCACTGAAATTGAATTATTTGTAGGTTTTGTATGTGTACTATACGTTTAAAGGCAATGGTTGGGTGGGTGTTGTGTTTGGTTATGTAGGTTTGTACTCATTTTGATTGGCGTTATGTACGTTTTGGTATATTATCTAAGTTTTGGGTCATGTCATGTAGGTTTTCGTTTACGTTATGTTGGTTTTGGGTTACGTTATGTAGGTTTTGGTTTTTGTCATGTTTTGTTTACATTATGTGTGCTCTGATTCTGTTATATAGGTTTAGACTCGATCATATAGGTTTTTGTTTACGTAATGTAGGTTTCCGTTTACGTTTTGTAGGTTTTTTGGTTTATGTTATGTAGCTTTTGGTTCTATAATGTAGGTTTTGACTCAGTTATGTAGGTTTTGATGTTGGTTTTTGTTTACGTTACGTAGATTCTGATTATGTTTTGTAGGTTTTGGTTTCTGTTATGTTGGTTTGTGGTTCTTAACATTGTGATCCCTTGTTTTACTTGCAGTAGTGGCGCAGAATGAATATCCAAGGAGACTTTTCAGTGCAGGCAAAAGGTCTTATAGCAAAAAGAGCTTCAATCATTTTTGTTAGCTCCAAGATTTCAAGAAAATACAGGTAGCAAGTGGTGAAGATGCCTTCATCGACATACGAAACAATTTCTCGGTTGGTGTAGTGCTAAAATTGACAGAGAAAAAGTATATGTGGGCAGCAAAGCCTATGAATTAGTTGCTCCTGAATCAACTTGATGTCAAAAGAATGAACGAGATGTGGGTATTGGTCGGTACTCGCCCTTTGAGATTCTGCTTTTATGAGTTTGAGGAGATCTCAGGACTGCCATGTGGTTTGGAAGAGGAAGAAGTGGATGTGGAGGCATCCCATGAAGAATTCTAGGCTGAGTTAAACACATATATATTCGAAGGTCCGGACTACTACGAACTCAGTAAGGCGTTCCAAAGATGCATGTATGTTTTGCTATGACATGTATGTTTTCACCTAGTGTAGGTTTAGGTAGGCGATGTAGGTTTGATTATTCACTTTTTGTAGGTTTTGCTAGATGTTATGTAGGTTTTGGTATGTTATGTTTTTTTGTTTAATGTAGGTTTTGTTACATGTAATGTTGGTTTTGCTACACCTAATGTAGGTTTTGGTGTATGTGATTTGGTTTTGCTACAACTTAAGTATGTTTTGGTGTATGTAATGTAGGTTTTATATACTCGTTCGTAGGTTTGTTTTGAATGTTTGCTGCTTATTTTCAGAAACTGGACATTCGAGAAAAGGAGAATGTTAGATCTTCTTTTTATTTTGTATGTAGGTATATTGGATCTACATTGAGGAAGTCGGATCCCACTTCAAGCTGCTAAGAGGGTGCTGGATGTTGAGATAAGGTATCGGTGGAGTCAAGATGCCTTTCAATCATTAATCAGATCCATCAAAAAGGCGTCATACACTGGGCTGGCGTACACTATACATGGTTGTGTCCATGTGCTGCTGATATGGGCATTAGAGTACGTTGATGCCTTGGGAAGCTTTATGGTTCCCAAAGAGATGATGAGGACATACCCATGCTCCCCTGGGAAACAGCCAGGGCTAAAGGAAGCTTGAATGTCATACTACAGGATGAGATCTAGAACTCAGAAGACGGAAAAGTATGTTGTTTGGATTCTTGTTATGTATGTTTTTACCCACTTTACATAGGTTTTGCTAGATGTTATGTAGGTTTAGCTTCACGTTTTGTAGGTTTTGTTGGTTAATTTGAAATTAAAATTTTTTGCAGATTCTCTTCTTAAGAACATGGTTCACAAGGCGGTGGAAGAAATTTATCTTTTCTGGGAAGGAGAATTGTTGGGGGACCGTAGATTACATAATATGATTGTTGATATACTTGTAGAGGTTCTCGATGAGAGCTTCTAGGAGATGGATAATTCAAAGAAGAGGAAGTTGGTTATTGTGGCCATTCACGGCCAGAAAATCAAGGAATGTATATGATGTAGGTTTTCGGTTCTTAATGTAGATTTTGGGTTATCTTATGTAGGTTTTGGGTTTATGTTATGTAGGTTTTGGTATGCGATATAGGTTCTAGTATGTGGTGTAGGATTTGGTATGCGACGTAGGTTTTCGATTATGTCATGTAGGCTTTGGATAAGACTTGTAGGTTTTAATTCGCTTCACATAAGTTTTGGTTTCTGATGTAGGTTTTTGATATTGATTATCTCTTTGTATAGGGGGTGGTTATAGAGGAGGCGCATGCTCAGCTTCATAACAAAAAGCCACCACAAAAGAATGACAAGGAGGAGATGTTGAAGGGGGCTGAGAGTAGTGACACCATGGACATGTCCTTGAAGTCCTTTGTGAGGGAGAATACTAGGGAGAAGGCGCAGTCATCCATACATAAGGAGCAGTTGGAAATAAGGTCATTGTTGAAGGGATTGCTAGCAAAGTTCGAGCAGGATGAGATGAAGAATGATGAGAGAAATTTGAAAATTGGAAAAGTGACATGGTGGGGTTGAAAAGTAGGTTTTCGAAAATGGAGACCAAGATTTGCCGGTACGAGATTCCTTTCCTGTTGAGAGCCGAACCGCTTAGCGGGAATTATGATCCCCTCCCGTTGAGAGCCAAAACGACTAGCAGGAGTTCTGATCCCCGTTCGTTGAGAGTCGAACCGCCTAGCAGAAGTTATGCTCGTGTAGGTTCTAGAAAAGGCCTCACCAATAAAAGTAAGTGCTGGCGACATGGTGAAGGAGGAGGTTGGCAAATAAAATGAGATATCTAGAAAAGATATGTCGTGGAAGGATGTTAGAGAAGAAATTTATGACCCAGAGAACCCAATGACTAAGGTTGTGCGATCTGGTAGTTAAGAACAACCTTGCAAAGATATAATTAGATTCAAAAGTCCTTCAGCTGAACCAATCATTGATCTGGCGGTGCATAATAATGATGATGATGGTTGAGGACTGAGAAAATGCTGGATGAGGAACAATCACAAAGGCATCTGACAGTCAGAAGGCTTTGTTGGATGTACAGTTCATTCAAAGAGAGAGCTACAAAATCAAACTGGCTACTTCTTAGGTAAATCTTTCTTCTGAGTAGGTTTTGTTTTCTATTATGTAGTTTTTGAATATGACTCATAGGTTTTATTTTACGTATTATAGGTTTTGCTAGATGTTATGTAGGTTTTGGTTTATGTTATGTAGGTTTTGAGTATGACTTGTAGGTTTTGGTTTATGTAATGTAGGTTTTGCTAGATGTTATGTAGATTTTGGTTTACGTTATGTAGATTTTGGTTTATGTTATGTAGGTTTTTGTAGATGTTATGTAGGGTTTGGTTTATGTCACGTAAGTTTTGGTTTCTCCTTCTTATGATTTTTTCTTCTTCTCCTACATATATCACCTTTCAAAGGGTGTTCAATAGTGAGTCGTATTTTGCAAGGAGTCCACCAATCAGTTGTTATATATGATCCATTTTGTGATTATGAGGCGAGATAACTAAAAAGACTTGTCGAATACGTTACATCCAATTTGTAAGTCCCCCTCATTTGCAACACAAATAATTACAGGTGATGATTGGTTGTGTAACATGTATGTCTATTTAGGTATGGTGATGGCCCACTAAAAAATACTGATTCTACGTTCGGTTGATGACAAGCAGAGAAGAATGGACAGCAACTGATCCTTGATATGGCTGGTTGACTACACATGTATGTAGTTTCCGTTACGTAGGTTTTGGGATGACTTGTAGGTTTTTGTTCATTACTTGTAGGTTTTGGGTATGAACAGTAGGTTTTGGTTCATCACATGTAGGTTTTGGTTATGACTTGGAGGTTTTGGTATGTCTTATGTAGGTTCTGGTTATGACTTGTAGGTTTTGGTATCTGTTATGTAGGTTTTGGCTATTACTTGTAGGTTTTGGTATATGTTGTGTAGGTTTTGTTTTTCTGTTACGTGCTTCTGAGCTTAATAGTTTTTTTCCCCCATTTCAGCATATGTCCGCTGTTATGCTCATGTTCTGAAGAAGACATTACCAGCCTGTTACGCCATTTAGAAGTCACGGGATTACATTTGTTGATCCGGATTTCTCAACAATGGGGGTTGTGGGGTACCATACTGACTTCATTAGGAACAAATGTGAGAATTTCCATTTTGAGGGAGGTTACGTAGACCTATACCAAGGAAATGACAGTATGTATGTGACAGGAAGGAAATGGGTGACGGAGGTGGATTAGGTGTACATAGCGCACAACGTTGGGGGAGCTCACTAGGTTGCGTTGGAGGTAGACTTGGTGAAGTAAGGATCAAAGTCTTTGATTCATACTTATCCGTCGCGTCTGACCGTATGGTTTTGGACCAATGCAAAGCCTTCACAAGGATGATCTCACTCGTGGTCAAACAAATGAAACTTCTGATATAGAAAGAAAAGCTTTGAGGCCAAGCATACAAGATTTCAAGGGTCAAAGGATACCACATCACAGTTGCAGTGGGGAATGTGGGGGTATTTGCACCCAAGTTCATTGAATGTTTGGCCCTAGGTGTCTCATTCGAGGGTTTTATCGAGAAAATCATTTCATTCCTCTGAATGAAGTATGCAGCAGAGGTCCTAGATGAGCTTCCCCAGGATTGCAACATTATCATGACTGACTCCAATCCTCGAGGAGAGGATGTGAACAAAGGGACTTAGATCTTCGACAGTCAACCTTGAGGAATGGGTTTAATCACTCTTTATGTATAGTATTGTACTCTTTATGTACAATTATTTAACTTCGTATAATCTGTACATAAAACAAACGTTGTAGGTTGCATAGTGATAAGAATTACTTGTATAAACAAACATAAAAGGTCTTAAATTACAAAAGTACATAACGCTCTGGAAAACCTACAAAACCCGACGTAAAACCTAAATAAGAGGTCGTAAAACCTACATAATAGTAAGTCAAAACCTACATAATACTCTTTGAAAACGTATATCACATAACCAAAACCTATATAACGTGAGGTAGAACTTACATCTATCTCAGTCAAAACCTACATGTGATACATGCCAAAATCTACATAAAAGGTCATAAAACCTACAACACACTAAGTCAAACCCTACATAACACTCTTTGAAAACCTACATGAGAGGTCGTTATTTTAGTATTTATGGCGGATAATGACTAAAACGGTCATGTTTGCTATCGTTTCGATGGACAAGTACGTATATTATGGCCGTGTTGAGAACACTTTGAACAAGTGTACGTTTTCCTTGGTCATTTTGATTCAGCTACAACCTCTAGGACGCTTTTTATTCATGAGTTTTTTGGTCAGCCTGCTTGTTTTCTAATCGATGAAGGCTAACAAACCTTATTCGCAACCTCCTCGGATACATGTGTAGCAGCCTCTCTAGGCTTAATACACTTTACATAGGCATTGTACAATGTTGTTGTGTGGTAATACCAATGAGTGAGAGAGACTATTGGACGACTATCACTTTTGGCAGCAGCTAGGGCATGAACACAAGAAATTTTGTCCATGTCATACCTCTTGCATGAACAATTTCTCTTTGTTAAATTGATAACAATAGATGAGGTGTGGTTTGTCACATGTGTCTGATGTTCATCAATTTGTTGTACCGCGAAAAGTTTGGCTTCATGAACTCTCCCTTAAAAGGTCAATTACCCAACATCGTTAATAGCTAAACCTATATAACGAAAGTAAAACCTACATTACATACCAAAACCTAAAAAAGGGGGAGTAAAACCTTCATAATCGAATCAAAACCTACATTACATAACAAAACCTACATTACAGAACCAAAACCTACATAACTTGAATCAACCTACATAACGGAAGTAAAACTACTTAACGGAAGCAAAACCTACATAACATAAGCAAAACCTACATAGCATACCAAAACTTACATAACGGAAGCAAGACCTACATAACATACCAAAACCTATGTAACGGAAGCAAAACCTACAAAACATACTGAAACCTAATATACCAAAACCTACATAAAGGAAGCAAAACCTACATAACATGCCAAAACCTACATAAGTTGAAGCAAAACCTACATTACATACCAAAACCTACACAACGGAAGAAAACCTACATAACCTACCAAAACCTAACATACCAAGACCTAGTTAAGCGAAAGTAAAACCTACCTTACGTGACCAAAACCTACATAACAGAAATTAAAACACACATAACAGAAGCAAAACCTACATGACCTTAACATTTTCTCTACGCCTGATGTGATGGATGTTGTCATTAGTGCCCTTTTTTCCTCCTATCTACGAACCACCTTGTTAACATGGACCTTATTACATCAATAAGTTTCACAATTGGAAAAGTCCTTGCTTCACTCAAGGCATGGTTGATTGATTCGACTATATTTGTTGTGGTGATGTTGAACTTATTACCGGAGAAATGTACACGACTTCACAACCGAACATCAGCGTTAAGTAAATAAGCATGAAGGGGAGGATTGAGTTCTTGAATTTGTGCAAATAGGTCATTAAAATCTTGAAACAAATACACAGTTGCCGCTCTTTTAAAAAATTTGAAAGACTCACCCCCCCTGAACTTCAACAAGATGTTCTTCTGCAAATGGTAGGTGCATATCATGAATAAATATGCAAGTAGTTGTTCATAACTGCTCTCTGAGGACCCTCTAACCAGTTCTCGGGCTTCCTTTAGAACCTGATGTGCCTTCTAATATTTCATTCACATCAAAGACAAAAACCTAAATCAAATACAACTAACCTACATAAGCGGAACCAAAACCTACAAAACGTAGGCCAACACCTACATAACTTGAACCAAAACCTACATTACGTAGACCAAAACCTACATTACTTGAACCAAAACCTACATACCAAAACCTACATAACATGAACCAAAACCTATATAACGTGGATCAAAACCTATATTACTTGAATCAACACCTACATAACTTGAACCAAAACCTACATTACGTAGACCAAAACCTACATTACTTGAACCAAAACCTACATACCAAAACCTACATAACATGAACCAAAACCTATATAATGTGGATCAAAACCTACATTACTTGAATCAAAACCTACATAACTTGAATCAAAGAACCACTGACTTTAACTCCATAATGTTTATTTAGACACTCATAAACATGAAGGGGCAAAATAGACAGACCTAAACCACCAACGAAATCAACATAGAGGCGTGCTAGAATATATGGACTACCTTGTCTTGCACAATATGACCGCTCTGTCATAGAACAAGTGTGTTTTCCTACGTATTTTTAATGTAGAAGCGCGAGGAACTATCAATTGATGCTCCTCTAAGATACCATAGACATCCAGACACCCAACACTTCACACGCAGCAAGAATCGTGATGACGATATAACATCAAAATCAAAATGACAGGTTACAGCAAAAATCTTCAACCTTGTCTCCAACTCCTCTTTTGATGGATAACATTGCCCAATGGCTAAGTCTACATCACTCAATCAGTTACCCACAAACTCATCATTAGAAAAGAATTCCCTTTGATTAGAGGAATTGCTAAGGTTCTATCCACTACGAGTGTACTCTCCATCTCCAGAGCTAGCACCATCAAAATCGTCACAGTAGTCAAGCCTGCTTATTACGTCTTCATCATCTTCATCCGATTGTAAGTTTTTCGAAAATCTACAAGACTGTTATGAAAACATACTAGACTGCTCAGTTACAAACTCATGAAGACTTTCATCACGAACTACCTCTTCTTCTGATTCTACATCCGACCTCTCATAAAATTCAGCACAAATATGCATTATATACCTCTTTGCTTTCTCCACAAAGATTTGTATTAACTCAGTATCAAATAAGTAAACATGTGGTGTATTTTTAGGAAGCAATCTCATTTCTTCAGTCGACCTCCTATAGCTCAGAGCAACATCATATAACCCTTCACTCATCTGAAATTGCTTGCATACTCTCTGAAACTAACTCCACCAATTCCTACCTTAATGCGTATGAATTTGCTCTCACACGATTTATCAACATAAAAGAACCACTGATCTTCCTCATGCCTCCATCTTTCATGAATTACTTCAACTTGATCTATTTAAAACTTTTAACAGCTCGCAATGAAAGATGATAAAAGATGATGAAAGATGCGAGGTAGTTAGGTGGTATCATAAACGTTGATAAAAATATAGATTGTTGACGACGAGACCATTAAATGCAGATGTTAGGTGGAGGTTTAATAACAGAGGTAAAATGGTCATAACATAAGACCTAGGTAACAGTACATAACAAACCTACATAACGTACGTATCAAAACCTACTAATAGTAAATCAAAACCTACAAAGTCACTCAAAACCAACACAACAAACCAAAACTAACATCACATATCAAAAAATTACATCACATATAGCAAAACCTACATGCCGTAGCAAACCCGCATTTACGTGCAGCAAAACCTACTTCACATAGCCAAACCTACAGTACGTGTAGCAAAACCTACATGAAGTGATTCAAAACGTACATTACGTTCCAAAACCTACATCACATAACAAAATCTACATAATGTGATTTAAAACCTACACAACAAACCAAAACCTACATCACGTGTTTGGAATAAAACCTACATTTGCATAGTTTTCCTCCTTATACGTGCGAGTGATGTGTAATATTTCATTAATGGCATCATAAATTTTTGTTTTTTCTAAAAAAAAAAGGTAAAACAGTTTTATTTTATATTGAAAGTTTTACTTTTTCCAAATAGAAATGTAATTGCTTTATCTTTTCAAATTAGTTTAGTAATGCACCCAAAAAAAAATAAAGAAAATCCAATTAATTAACAAGAAAAGAAAGAAGAGGTGAATCACGTGGCAGAAAAAGTTCGTAGGCATGGAAACGATGACGTTTATCGTTAAGTGTTGTCGTGTAAGTGTGTGGCGTTGGAAACAAGCGTATAAGTGTTGAAGAAGAGAAACAACCGAATAGAAAGAAATAAAAAAAGACGAGAGGCACACAAAGAGAGAAAAACCAAAACTTCAAGCAAAGTATATTTGATTCAATCAAAATTCAAAAACGAAGATCGTTGCAAGTTTTTTTCTTTGTCTGAAACGAGTTTTTCTTTTTGTGGTTTTGGGTTTGGATAATCTTGTTCTCGGAGGTGAAATTGAGAATTTTGATAAGAAAGGAGATCAAAATTTTGGAATTTTGAGTGGCAAATGGTGATGCAAACAGAAGCTAGGGTTGGTGTGAGTTCAGGGCATGGAGTCGTTGTGAACAAAGCGTCTTCGTCTCATCGCTTAACTCAAGACCAAAGGTCACATATCGAATCGGCGTCGCAGCTCTTAGCCGGAGGACTCGCCGGTGCTTTTAGCAAGACTTGTACTGCCCCTCTCTCTCGCCTCACCATTCTCTTCCAGGTTCGTTTTTTCACCGAGAGAGAAGGACAAAAATTCAGAATTGCTGTTTTATTGAAGTAAAAGATTCAGAATTTCAATTGAATTTTGATAATGTCCTGTAATTCCAATATTGTTCCAAACGAGAATTTGGAGATTTTTAGAAATGAAAAGCTGAATTGAGCTCTATGATAAAGAGGAAGAGTCTACTATTGTTTGATTATTATCCCAAATCTTCTTAGCTGCATTTTTACTTCTAATTCCGATTCCGAATGCTTTAAAAGGAAAATTTTGTAAGTTTATTGGACAGTTTATAATTTTTACAGTCTGCTGTATTTAGGTGCAAGGTATGCACTCAGATGCCGCAGCTTTAAGAAAGCCAAGCATGTTGCATGAGGCTTCACGAATATTGAATGAAGAAGGATTGAAGGCTTTTTGGAAAGGAAATCTGGTTACAATTGCTCACCGGCTTCCATATTCGTCTGTCAATTTCTATGCATATGAACATTACAAGAAGGTCAAAGAATCTAACTAGCAGGCTTTTGTTTCATGGTGTGGCAATACTCTCCACTGAGTCTATTTCTGATTTGATGTTTGAGCCGATTATTTTCAGTTCATGTATATGGTTACTGGGATGGAAAATCACAAGGCCAGTATAAGTTCAAACCTTTTTGTCCATTTTGTAGCCGGTGGTTTGGCTGGAATCACAGCTGCTTCTGCCACTTATCCGCTTGATCTTGTTAGAACGCGACTTGCTGCTCAGGTTGGAAATTTTAATATAATATCTCGTAGCTGAAGCATTATTGCGTTACCTGGTTATTTACATCTTATCTCTGCATCAATGGCAGACAAAAGTAGTGTACTACACGGGTATTTGGCATACTTTGCGCACTATCACCATTGACGAAGGTATCTTGGGCCTCTACAAAGGACTCGGAACAACACTTGTGGTATTTTCCACAAATAGATGCATAATCATCAGATTTGTAGCCTTCCACTTATGTTGACTAAGGTTTCATTTTTTGATACAGGGTGTCGGGCCTAGTATTGCCATTAGCTTTTCTGTGTATGAATCATTGAGATCTTATTGGATGTCAAATAGGTAATACGTCAGTCTTGAAATCACAGTTTTGCAATTTAACTATGTCACCTATCATTATCTTTTTCTTTCCTGTGATCATTTGCTTGCTTAAATTTTCTCTAGGCCCCATGATTCTGCTATCATGATGAGTCTAGCTTGTGGAAGTCTTTCAGGAATAGCATCTTCAACAGGTGAGTTACTTCTGCTATTCTTTGTCCCTTTTCATTGTTCTTTCCTGTTTGCTATGGGAGTCACTGTTCTATTGTTATTTATATCTTGACTCTTTGATCTTAAATGCTGATTGAACTAGTATTAGCTATTAATAACATATTTCTGATAACTTATCAATAGAAAGACTTTACAGAATTGATGCACACTGGTAAAATGTGAAATAACAGTTGTGGTTGATATCTGATTAAAAAAAAAACTAAATTGCAGCTACATTTCCATTGGATCTGGTGAGAAGAAGGAAGCAGCTAGAAGGAATAGGTGGACGAGCAGTTGTATACAAGACAGGTTTGTTGGGAACATTAAAGCGTATTGTTAAAACGGAAAGAGCGAGAGGGTTGTATAGAGGAATTCTTCCAGAGTACTACAAAGTGGTACCTGGTGTTGGGATTTGCTTCATGACTTACGAGACACTTAAGCTGTACTTCAAGGATCTTACTTCAAAGCTATAACGGTTTATTTTGATGGGTTGACAGTTTTTTAGGTCTATTTTTGGTGTGAGGATAAACTGTAAACCAAAAAGCGGAGATGATAAATGTATACGAAATGTAGAATTATATGTATTGTTGATTTTGTACATCCATTGGTTTAGTTCATACTAGATTAACATTGTATAGTCTTTAGTTAATGGTCCCCATCAACAAACGGTGAACTATGTTGGTGACATTTTTGTTAACTGTATAATGTTTTTGAGCAGACTTTGTTGCTATGCAACTCTGGTATTGTTTTTGAACATTGGATAATGGGTTAATGGGCTTGAGTTGAGTATCCCACATCAGGGAGATGGGAGGATTTGGTAGTGAAGCGTATGTTATAAATAGAGACTCACATCGATCAATTAAAATCACGCAGCCACGTGGCGAGCACAAAGCAAACTATTCTTTCGCCTTTTACTAAAGAATACCGTGTCCTCTCCACGCTTAGTGGCATACGCTTATTTTTGGAGGGTTCTCACTGAGTAAGACCCAACATTTCTCTAGTCTCAATCTTTCAAATTCTTTTTGAAAACTTTGGTTTAACTTTTTGGGCTCGTGAAAACAAAGGCCCATTAGACTTCAAATTGAGTTCGTTTTCTATAGTGGCTGCTGACCACAAAACAGAGCTTCATTTTTATTATTATTAACACCAGTAGCGAAATGCAATTTGACAGATAAAAATGTTACGAGACTGTATTTTACAAAGTGAACCTGTGAGTAGACTAGAGTATTCATAAGAAAATTTAATATATGGGTGATCCAAGATTATCATCAATCATTTGCCCAATTAAAAATCATTACAAAATAGCTAATTATTCATAAATCACTAGAATAACAGCTATAACTTGTGAGAGTATTTTTCCAATAATGAAACAGAATGAAACTAATCTGATTGCAGAGTGTAACAAACAAACAGTTTTTGTAAAAGTAAAGTAAAGTTATTCTGGTAGATAGGAAGAGATCAAAACCTGATTATTAGTGACCTTTGGTGTCCAAAATGACTGAATGATCTATTTTCCACACAACATCGTCATAAGAAAATGCTTTGGCTAAAGAAGAAACCAAGTGCTCATGAATCACTTCTTCCGAAGAAAGGAGAGTATTTGTCTCTCTTCCAAAGATGTAACTTTTTATCAGCAATACCACAAGGCACAGTTTTCTCAAAGTATTTAAAATCAGGATATATGTTACAGGCTAAACCATAACATTGTTGTTGAACCAAGTCAACCTACTATACTAGCTGTAAGTCAAGGAGACGTTAAAGGTGAATGAGTTATGGACTCAGGTTGCAGTTTTCCTATCATATGGCCAGCTAGAGAAGAGTGGATAAAAATATGAAGGAAGTGATTTCATGGTACATTTCTTTGAGGATGGAAAGAAGATATTCTCAGGCAAGTACCATGACGGGCTATATTATCTATAAGGATCAGTGGTCAAAGGAGAAGCCACAGTAGTTGAAAACTCAACAAACAAGACTCACATTTGGCATTTAAGACTTGGGCATATGAGTCTTAAGAATCTGAAGGTTTTAGCCAAATAAGGATATTTATCTAACAAGGAAGTTGACAAGGTTGAATTATGTGAGAGTTGTGTTTTGGGAAAGGCTCACAAACAAAGCTACAAAGTGAGTCAACACAACTATGAGTCTTTATTGGACTATATTAGTTCTTATTTGAGGAGATCTCCACCACACCTGAAAGTCTTGGAGGGTGCAAGTACTTTATCAGTTTTATTGATGACTTTCAAGAAAGGTTTGAGTATTTTTCTTGAAGACTAAAGATGAAGCATTTCCAAAGTTTCAAGATTGGAAGCTAGCTGTGGAAAATCAAACTGATAAAAGGACAAAGTGTCTTAAGATTGACAATGGATTAGAGTTTTGTTACTCTTGACAAACTCTGCAAAAAATCAGGGATCAAAAGACATAAGAAATGCCCCTACACACCACAATAAAACGGTGTATCAAAAAGGATGAATATAACCATAATGGAAAAGGTGAGGAACATGTTGGCTGAGACATGACTTGGACAAGAATTTTGGGTTGAAGCTACATCACCAGAAATTTATTTGATAAACTAATCTCCTAGTTCAGCTAATGGGTTTAAACTATCGTAAGAAGTTTGGAGTGGATCAAAGCCAGATTTCAGTCATCTAAGGCATTTTGGATGTTCAACATTTGTACACATTACACAAGAAAAGACAAATCCAAGGGTAATTAAGGGCATATTCATGGGATATCCGCTTGGAACTTAAGGCTTCAGGGTTTGGATACTGGAAGATGGGAAATGTGTAACTAGCAGAAACGTGATGTTCAATGAAGATGAGATCTTTAAGGATACTTTGACTAAGGCTAGTGAGAGTGCAGATCAACAGAACATTGTTGAGGAAAAGCTGAATAAGAAAAAGGTTTGAAGAAAGGTGTCTTTCAGCAATGAGTTGATCTGAGGACCATCACAATATTATTCTGAGGTTGGAGAATCATCTAAGGAAGGTGGAGACAATCAGCTTCTGAAAGTTATGACAGGAATGAGAGCACATAAGAGTCTAGTGATTCTCAAGAAGAGCATGAACTGATGACTATCTGTTGGCTAGGGATAGGAGAAGGAGAAATAACATCAGAGCACCATCACAGTTTGAAGATGGAGATTTCGTAGCTTATGCTCTAGCTATAGCTGAGGAGGTTGAAACCAAAGAGCCACAATCCTATGAAGAAGTGATGAGAAGTGACACGAAAAGTTTGGGAAAATTTTGTGAATGAAGAGATGGACTCTCATAGTAGAAGCAATACATGGTACGTAATTCGAAAGCCAGAAAAGTCAAGAGTAATAGGATGTAAGTGGGTTTTCAAGCTGAAGTCGGGTATACCACGAATTAAAAAGCAGAGGTATAAGGCTCGTTTAGTGGCTAAGAGTTTTTCACAACAAGAAGGCATATACTTCAATGGGGTACTTTCTCCGGTTATGAAACATGTTTCAATCAGATTGATGTTATCTTTGGTGGTGAATATGGATTATGAATTGGAGCAAATGGATATTAAAACTGATTTCCTACATGGAAATTTAGAGAAAAGGATTCTAATGGCTCAACCCGTGGGATTCATAAAAAAGGGAGATGAAGGAAAAGTCTGTTTGCTCAAGAAGTCCTTGTACAGACTAAAACAGTCACCAAGGTGTTGGAATCAAAGTTTCAACCAGTTCATGCAGGAGAAAAAGTTTGAGAGATGCACAAGAGATCCATGTATCTACATGAAGAACACTTAAACTAATAAGGCTATATACCTACTTCTCTACGTGGATGATATCCTAATTGCTTCAGGATGTATGGTTATTATTCAGGAACTCAAAGATAAGCTTAGTGGTGAGTTCAAAATGAAGGATGTATGGTTATTATTCAGGAACTCAAAGATAAGCTGAGTGGTGAGTTCGAAATGAAGGATTTAGGAAATGCTAGGATTCTTGGTATGGACATCACAAGGGATAGAGAAAAAGGAGAGTTGGTTTTCTCTCAAAGAAAATATTTGGAAAAGGTTCTAAAAACATTTGGAATGTTTGATGCAAGGTTAGTGACAACACCAACCTCTTCACAGTTCAAACTAAGAGGCCTAACAAAGGATCAAAGGGAGCTAGAGGCAGACTACATGGATAAAATTCCCTATGCTAGTGTGGTTGGAAGCCTAATGTATGTTATGGTTGGATCAAGACTAGATTTAGGATTTGCAATTTGTTTTATTAGTCGTTTATGTCAAATCCTGGGAAAGATCATTGGTCAACTGCCAAATGAGTTTTAAGGTATGTTAAATAAAGGTGCTTATATGAAAAATCTAACATTTAAAAAAACCTCAAAATTCTTTATTGAAGGATTTACAGATTCAGACTATGCTACATATTTAGATAGGAGAAGATCAGTTAGTGGGTTTGTGTTTAAGGTTGGCGGAAACACAATTTCTTAGAAGTCATGTCTACAATCTGTTGTGGCTCTTACAACAACTGAAGCTGAGTACTTGGCACTAGCTGAGGCAGTGAAAGAAGCCATTTGGCTTAAAAATTTATGTTCTAAGTTGGGGTTCAATCAAGAAAGTGTTGGAGTTCACTGTGATTCACAAAGCGCTATAGCACTAGCTAAAAATGCAGTACATCACAAGAGAAATAAACACATCGACACTAAGTTTTATTTTATCAGAGATGTCGTGGCCGGATGAGACGTGGTTCTACAAAAGATACATACTACAGTGAACCTAGTAGAATTTCTCACAAAAAGCATACATGGTCCGAAGTTCCAGCTCTGCTGTGAGCTTTTTAATATTCTCTAAGGAGAAAGAGTAGCTTCAGGTAACTCCAGGGACCTCGCATAAAAGAAGAAAAGTCATGTCACTTTGATTATGCGAGTATTTTTGGTTTGCTCAAGGCGTAAATGACGAAAAGGAGTTACATGTAGATATTTGGAGCTAGAGGGTGTGGTATTTGGTTCCAGGTGGAGTACCTGACAAAAAGTATCACACAAGATGATTCAAAGAGGAACTCAGATTGAAAAAAAGGAGAAAAAAATTATGGGTTCAAAGGGAGTCATATGAATTTCAAGTTGATGGAATAGGAGAATAGTTTAAAGAAGCTAGCTCTTACCTAAAGGCCATCAAGAAATCAATTTCGAAGACGAGAGAGGTGGATTTTTTAAAAAAATTGGGGCTGTTGAAATAAAAAGCCAATAGGGGTTGGGTCAGTCTCAGATTTTGTGAAATCAGATTATCCCAGTCTCAAATTGTCACAACAAGGTGATGAAAAGAGATTAGATGTACCTGAATTTTTCACAGCAGAGACAAAAACCAAGGATTGATCAGAAGTTTCAGAAAGAGGAAAACATTTTGGTTGCCAAAAGTTTAATTAGGGTCAGGTGCCATGGATCATGGGTTTGACTCCATTTTCACTTGAGCCTTAATAGACTAAACATTTTTGCCTACAAACAAAGTGAAGCTCGCAATGTTTTATTACAAAGAAGAAAGAAGATAATGGTCCAACTAATCTAATGATGGAAGTTGGTGAAACAGAGTAATGACGTCGAAGTCTAAGGAGGAGTGTGCTCACACTTCTTCTACATGGAGTAGAGCCAACAACGAGCATTCTGGCCAACATGTCTCAGTTAGATCTTTAAGCTTATACGAACCTGTAAACAAAACACCAAAAGATGGATTGTGGTGGTGTAATCTTTTGATCATAGTAAACTTTGGGAGTGAGAGTACTCCCACGAGACGTACCAGTTTGATGCCAGGAACTCATTAAATCATCTTTACATTTACATTTATGCTTTGTAATTCTTGTTTCTAATTAAACTTCAACCGGCAAAAGAGATCAAAAACCCTACAAGCTATGTGTCTTACTAATGTATACTTTTGTCAATGAAATGAAATGTCATTTGATTTCGGTTTCTCAACTGACCAAAGCCCAACGTTGTGTTTTCCAAATCTCGGATGAATTTTGTGCAATTCAGGACCATATAACGAAGATGTTGATTGAGGCGGGTGGGCAACTAAATGGACTATATTTTCAGAGAGGTTGATGTCGTAGCCTTGATGCAAACAATGGATCCAAAAAGAGTTGGTGTTTGGCATCGTTGATTGGGACATCCATCTTCTAAAGTTTTTCCCTTATTGGATATCTCAGATATCAATAATGATTTTGATTCCAAGACATATGATGTTTGCCTCTGAGTAAAACAAACCTGAGATTCTTTTCCGTTGAGTATCAATAAAACAACTTCTGTTTTTGAGTTAATATACGGCAATCTCTGCTTTATGTGCTTTATGTGGTTCTCGATATTTTCTTACCAGTGTTGATGACTTCTCCCATGCGGTACAGATTTATTTGTTATCGTCAAAAACAGAGGCACCAACTCATCTCAAAAACTTCCTCGCATTGGTTTGAAAGACAATTCTCGACTCAAGTAAAATGGATAAGAAGTGACAATAGTACTGAGTTTATATGTCTTGATGAAAATTTTCAGCAATAAGTACACGAAACATCCTGTGTTGGAACACCACGCAAAAATGGACGCGTAGAACGCAAGCACGGTCACATTCTTAACGTTGCTCAGGCCCTTCATTTACAAGCGGATCTACCTATAGAATACTGGGGCTATTGTGCTTTGACAGCTGGTTATCTCATAAACCATACTCCTTCATCACTGCTGCAAGGAAAAACACCGTTTAAAATGGTTTATGGACGCCCACCGCCGCTAAATCATTTTTGGGTTTTTGGCAGTTTGTGTTACTTACTTAACCAGAAGCATGGAGGAGATAAATTTGCAAGCCGCAGTAAGAAATCAGTGTTCCTGGGTTATCCTTTTAATAAGAAATATTGGAGAGTATTTGATCTAGAAACAAATAAAATCTCTGTTTCACGTGATGTATTGTTCATAGAAACAGAGTTTCCTTTGTCTGCAACTACATCGTTATCTCCACAGCCCTCATTACCAAATCACGTCCCTCGCTTTGCTGGTTATGATGATTTTGATGTCGATATAGCTCAGCCACCTCCACTTGTTGAGCCTCACATAACAGTCGTTGAACCAGAACTGCAATCTGATCCAGAACCACTTCAAAATCTCGATTAAATTGCAGAAATGAATCAAAATGAAGCAGC
Organism: Lepidium sativum; assembly: GCA_023374145.1. Classification (NCBI taxonomy): domain Eukaryota; kingdom Viridiplantae; phylum Streptophyta; class Magnoliopsida; order Brassicales; family Brassicaceae; genus Lepidium; species Lepidium sativum. Next base: position 27,715 of record JAKUCM010006131.1, read on the forward strand.
ACCAGTTCTGTCTTTAAACATCAATGAGACTCCAATATTCCCTGATCCTTCTCTGCAGGTTTTAGACACTGCTCCTGAACCAATACCAGCTAGAACAGAACCTCAAATCGAGATTTTGAGAAGAGATCATCGAGTCCGCAAACCTCCCACTAAACTTCCAGATTATGTGGGTTCTTTACTTCACGATCCAGTATCATCTACAACGCCATACTCTCTTGATGTTTACATCACAAGCGCTCAATTTTCTGATGCATATCAAGCTTATGTAATGGCAATCACATCAGCTACATAATCAGAAAGCTAAAAATAGCAATTTTAGATGAAAATTGGCGTAATGAAGTAAAATCAGAAGTTGTCTCGTTGGAAGGTCTCGGGATTTGGACTGTGGAAAATATGTAACCGGGTAAAACAGCACTGGGCTGCAAATGGGTGTTTCGGTTGAAGTACAAAAGCCGATGGAACTTTGGAAAGACATAAAGCAAGGTTAGTCGTCTTGGGAAACAATTAAACCGAAGGACTTGATTATAATGAAATGTTTGCTCCTGTAGCAAAAGTGGTGACAGTTAGGTCTTTTCTACAAAAGCCGTGAATCGAGATTGGGAGGTACATCAAATGGATGTCCACAATACGGTTCTCCACGGTGATCTTGATAAAGAGGTTTACATGCGCTTACCACCGGGATTCTGAACTGAAAGTAAAACAAAGGTATGTAGCTTACGAAAATATTATATGGCCTAAATCTGGCTCCTCGTTGTTGGTTCGAGAAGCTTGTCACATCCTTGACAGACTACGGCTTTCAGCAAAATATCAAAGACTACTCTTTATTCACAACGGAAATAGATTCCAAGAGTTTCCACGTATTGGTTTACATTGACGACTTAAATTATTGTTGGAAGCTCAATTGCGGTGGTAAATGAGTTTAAAGACTATTTGAATACATGTTTTCACATGAAGAATTGCGTTATTTTTTGGGCATAGAAGTCGCCTGTAATCCTCAAGGTATGTACCTTTGCCAACGCAAATACATCTTGGACATTATTGCTGAAACTGGTTTACTTGATGTTAAATCCGTGACTTTTCCTCTGGAACAAAACCACCGTTCGGCTCTTGCAAAAGACGACACGATTACTGGTCCTTCGGCATATCGCAGACTGATTGGTAGACTAATCTATTTGGGAACTACACGGCTACAAATGTCTTAGTAATTCACATACTCTCACAGTTCATGCAACAGCCAAAAGAAGAACATGGAGATGATGGCTCCTAAACAATAAGAAGATCACTTCTTTTATTAACTGAAACTCAAAATAACAATATCAAAAGCAAACCACTAAACCAACTAATCGACTAACTTCCAGTTTGGCCCACACGTGTCCTTTCTATCCCCAATGCAAACCCCCATCTCATCTTTGTGTCTTGCAAGAGCTGTTAGAATTATTTTATTCCATAAACTTAAACATGCCAGTTTCTGATTAATATAAACGTAAGCGGAAGCGTACCTTTTAGATACATAGCTTATGATGTGAATTTTAGGGAATATGGCTCTTCCACAACGAACCATGAATAGCCTGAGGTCTCTGTTGATGGGATGCAGAGAGTTTCTGAATTTCTGATTAGGGTTGTTATGGGGACAATAACCTTTCTATTTATATATAGAAATAATTTCTAATTCGGCCCTTCATCAAATTAGAACTTACATAATGTATCCACAATTAATTTTTCATTACACTTATGCCCCAGTCAATTACTTTATACCAAAGTGACCACATGAGTTTTAACTTCTTAGATAATGACCCTAACACTGGGTCACATACGTGTGACCCTCAAATAATTCTTACAATCTCACATTGGGTCACATATGTATTCTGAAAATGTGATAGACTTTATGAGCTCAAAATTGTCATTATATATAGCAGGGCATAAACAATCTCGTCCATTGACTATAAGAACATAGGATCATAACGGTCTTCGTTATAATAAAAATAACTAAACCTTCCATGGTCACTGAAATCAATATAGCCAAATGACATAGATCAATTATGAAAAAAGTGGCATGAAAATCACATGAAAGGTGATCGGTACATGTCGATTTTCAAGTGGTCCTACTTTATTGAGATCCTTAAACTTTATTGTACAAAGAGTGTAAACTGAAAACTTTATTTCTGATAAGAAAATGTGCATAAACACAACCATTCGAGCAGTGTGCTCATGAAAGAACTTTGGTGGAATACCTTTTGTAAGAGGATCTGCTATCATGGAGTTTGTCCCTAAGTATTCTATGGAAATCTCTCCACTTTGTACCCTCTCATGGACAACGAGAAACTTAATCTCGATAAACTTGGACTTTGTTGCGCTCCTATTTTTGTTGGAGTACAAAACCGCTGATTTATTGTCACAATATAGCTTAAGTGGTCTTTCAATTCCTTCAAGAATTTGCAGCCTAGTGACAAAATTCCTCAGCCAAAGTCCCTGATTGGATGCCTCAAATATTGCTACAAATTCTACAACCATTGTGGAGGAAGCTACGAGCGATTGTTTCGCACTACCCCAATCAATAGCTCCACCAGCCAACAGAAAAACATAGCCTGAAGTGGACTTTCTACTATCTTGACATCCAGCAAAATTGGAATCAGAATACCCAATGATCTCCAAATTATATGATCTCCGATATGTGAACATGTAGTCCTTTGTTTTCTGCAGGTACCTCATGACCCTTTTGGCTGCTTTCCAATGGTCCAAATCTGGATTATAAGTATCTGCCCAAAACTCTAACAATGTACGCTAAATCCGGACGCGTACAAACTTGAGCATACATTAAACTCCCTATAACCGACGAATAAGGAATCTTTTGCATCTCCTGAATTTCTAATTTTCCTTTAGGGCACTGATTGAGACAAAATTTGTCTCCTTTAGCGACATGGGTATCACCTGGTTTGCAATCCTGCATGCCAAATCTCTTTAGTAGTTTATCGATATAGGCCTTTTGTAACAATCCAAGAATTTCTCGAGTTCGATCTCGGTGAATCTTGATTCCTAATACAAAAGATGCTTCACCAAGATCTTTCATCTCAAATTTTTCCTTAAGAAATTTCTTGGTTTCATGCAACATGCCTATATCGTTAATGGCTAGTAGTATGTCATCAACATACAATACCAGGAAAATGCACTTACTCCCACTGAACTTTTAATACACACAATCTTCAACCAAATTCACCTTAAAACCAAAGGAGGTGATTACCTCATGAAACTTGTGGTACCATTGACGAGAAGCTTGTAGCCCATAGATGGATTTATTTAACTTGCATACCATCTTCTTTGAATCACCTAATACAAAGTTTTCTGGTTGCTCCATATAAATTGTCTCATCAATGTTTCCATTGAGAAACACTGTCTTGACATCCATCTGATGAAGCTCTAAATCATAATGTGCACAAGGGCCATGATTGTCCTAAAAGAATCCTTTGATGAAACTGGAGAAAAGGTTTCTTTATAGTCAATCCCTTCTTTCTGAGTATAGCCTTTACCTACTAGACGAACATATACCTCTCCACATTACCAGTTGAGTCCATTTTGGTTTTAAATATCCATTTGCAACCAATGGCTTTCTTTCCTTCTGGTAATTGGACAACATCCCAAACTTTATTGTCTAGCATTGACTGATACTCTTCCTTAGAAGCTTTGACCCACTTATCTGAATTGGAACTACCCATTGCCTCATAGAAGTTGATAGGATCATCTTCCAAATGGGTTTGATTTTCCTCTTGTTCCATAAGAAATACTATATAATCATCTGGAATAGCACTTCTTCTTTCTTTAGTGGATCGCAGCAAAGGCACTTGTTCCTGATGCACTAGTTCATGAGGATTTTGAATTTGACTTCCATTGTCATCTTGATTTGGAGGAAGAGCTCCAGTGTCAATTTGAGGTTCCAAATTTGCTTGATCAAAAACAACTATATGAATTGGTTTAGGAACTGAATCCGATTCTTCCTCAAAGATGACATCTCTAACTTCATTTCTCCCCCCAAATTCAATATCCTCAAGGAACCTAGTTGTTCCCGTCTCAAAAATGTTCTTTTGTGTGGGATCATAAAATTTGTAACCCCGAGATCGCTCAGAATAACTAATAAAGTAACTACTCACAGTTCTGGAGTCCAGTTTCTTCTCATATGGTCTATAAGGCCTAGCCTCAGCTGGACATCCTCAAATGTGAAAATGCTTCAGACTAGGTTTTCTGCCAGTCCAAAGCTCATACGGTGTTTTGGCAGTTGCCTTAGTTGGTACCCGATTAAGAATGTCAGCTGCAGTCTTTAGTGCCTCTCCCCAGAGTGATTGAGGTAAGGTGGAATGACTGATCATACTCTTTACCATGTCCTTAAGAGTTTGGTTGCGTCTTTCTGATACACCATTCATACTGGGAGAGCAAGGCATGGTATATTGTGGGACAATTCCGAACTCCTCTAAGTATCTGGCAAACGGTCCTGGACGTTGTTCACCTGAACCGTCATACCGACCGTAGTATTCACCACCACAATCAGATCTGACAGACTTTATCCTTCGCTCAAGTTGGTTCTCAACTTCAGCCTTAAACTTCTTGAACACGTCCAAAGACTCTGATTTCTCATGAATAAGAAACAAGTATGCATATCGAGAGTAGTCGTCTATGAAGGATATAAAGTATTGTTGACCGTTCCAAGACGCCGTAGGGAAAGGTCCACAAATATCTGTATGTATCAACTCAAGGACTTCTTGAGCTCTATATGCACCCAATCTCTTATGTTTAGTCTGTTTTCCTTTAATGCAGTCCACACATACATCATAGTTTGTGAAGTCAACATAACTCAATATACCATCTGACACAAGTCGCTCAATTCTATTTCTAGAAATGTGCCCTAAACGTTTGTGCCATAGAGTTCTTGAACTTGCATTTTTGAATTTTCGTTTAGTACCCCTTGATTCAACACTTAAGCTTTCATCATGAGAAGCTACAGTGTCAAGCATATAAAGATTGTGATTATCCATAAGTGTACCGGTTCCAATTAACACTGAATTTAAAGACAAAGTAGCTTTTCCATGCTCAGTTAGACAAGAATAACCAGATTTGTCTAAATAAAGAACATAAACCAAATTCTGTCTAAATGACGGTGCAACAAAAGTGTCTTTCAAATCTAAAAAACAACCAGTACTAAAAAAAAATCTAAAATGCGCTATTGCCTCCACATCCACCGAAAATTCATTAGCCACATGAATGCATCTTTCAGCATCAGTTGGTTTTCGGTAGCTCAGGCAACCCTGCAATGAAACACTGATGTTAGTAGTTGCAGCTGAATCTAACCATCAAGTGTTTCTAGGTACTTCAACTAAGTTCACTTCAGAACAGACCATAGCAAGGAAACTACTTTTCTTTACACGCCATGCGTGGTACTTTTGGCAGTCCTTCTTCATATGTCCAACTTTCCTACAAAAGAAGCAGGTATCTTCAACTGTAGTCTGCTTCCTTTGAGTTGGACCTTTAGCAGCCTCATTCTTAACAACCTCAATTTTTCTTCTTTTGCCCTGACCCTTAGAGGTGTTAACCATATGAGCACTTTCAGACATTTCTTGTTTCATCCTATCCTCCTCTTGCACACAATATGAAAGGAGCTCATTAAGAGACCATTTATCCTTCTGTGTGTTGTAACTGGATTTCAATTGATTGAATTGAGGATGAAGGAAGTTCAAGGCAAAAAATATGAGCACTTCTTCCGGAAGCTCAGTCTTAAGAGTCTTGAGTTTTGAAACAATATTGGACATTTCCAAAATGTATTCTCTTATGTTTCCTTTGCCGTGATACCTCATGGTACTAAAGCGATACAGAAGCGTACTTATTTCTGCTTTATTGCTACTTGCAAATCGCAAGTCCATCTCAGCAAGGAACTGTTTTAGATCATTGATTTCCTCATCACCTCTAAAGGTTTCTAGAATGGTGTCCAAAATGATCATTAAACCAATGCGATTAGAACATTCCCACTTCTCATAAACTGCCTTATACTCAGCAGTGCTGGTATCTGTGGGAGAAGTAGGTTGTTCCATCCTTAGCGCAAGGTCAAGATCCATACACCCAAGCACAATCTTAACTTTACTTTTCCATTCCTTGTAGTTGGAACCAGTAAGTGTTGGAATCAAATATAAGTTTGTAGATACTGAAAATAGAACAATCTTTTATTGGTTACTCACAATTAAACCGAAATAAATCAATAATAAAGAATAAACGATTATACAATCCATCACAAGATACCAAGTGCTACATTAATATCAAGTCTTTGGACAGTAATATTAACTGCTAGCGATACTCTTGTTGTAATAATCAAACATTGACAATAATGCATGGTAAATGATAAACCTTTCTTTGGACCGATTTATCATTCACATGTTTATCACTAATGACTGTCACATGTTTATCATCACATGTATGTATATATTCCGGCCAAATATAAACCTACCTTTGGGTCGATTCAATATTCGCATGAATATATATACATATAACATTTAATATTATTCATGAAAAAATATCCACAAAGAGAGGTTACTTTGGCAACATCTTGCATCAATTAATCCACTTAAAATAATAAACATGGATAATCAATTTTATCTATTGATTTATAAATTATATTTTTTTATTCTTTTACATCCATATATTAAAACGTTTTTGGAAATTTTGTGCAAGTATTTATCTATAGCCAAAAGGTTGAAGAGGGGAAGGAATAATGCAGGCCGATTCACAGAACTCGGGTTTGAGTCCCTCTGAAAACAACTTTAAATCGCAGATCAGTCTGCACGGGCCCGTGGCCCAATTCCTTTTTTCAATTAGTTGGGCCTAAGCCAAAAAATAATAAAAATAATAATAGGCCCAATCCGAACGAGTTTGAAGAATCTTCTTCAACCTCTTATGAAACCTAGGTTTATATCGATCAAAATAAACACAGCCGCTGAGGCTAATGAACAGATCAAAAATTTTCGAAAAAAATTTCCAGAATTTCGAAAAAATAATTTTAACCACAGATCCCATAATTCATATTTATACTTAAACATGGACGAAAAATCAGATTCAACAATCTGAATTTTTACCCAATAATAAATCTGAATTTATTAATAAAAATAGCCTTATTATCATAAACCTTTTGAAAAAATTCAGATTCAACAATCTAAATTTTCAGTAAATAAATAAATCTTAATTTCATGATAATAAACTTGATTATCAAACAGAAACTGAACATGGTGCTCTGATACTAATTGTTGGAATTATTTTACACCATAAACCTAAACATGCGAGTTCCTAATTAATATAAACGTAAGCGGAAGCGTACCTTTTGGATCCATAGCTTATGATGTGAACTTTAGGGAATATGGCTCTTCCACAACGAACCCTATATAGAAATAATTTCTAATTCGACCCTTCATCAAATTAGAAATTACATAATGTATCCACAGTTAATTTTTCATAACACTTATGCCCCAGTCAATTACTTTATACCAAAGTGACCACATAAGTTTTGACTTCTTACATAATGACCCTGACACATTAATTAATACACGTGTGACCCTCAAATAATTCTTACATTCACGCCATAGATTGAAGCAAAATCAATCATTGACTGCTCCAATGTCTCTACATAGTTCCAAGCACCAATACGGATGCTACGTAATGAAATGATGGGATATAAGATGGCTTGATGAGGGCCATGGAAGGTGATATCTCCTCCTCTTTGAGTACAATGAAGTCCCGACCTGTACCACCTTGAGGCACCTATCCAGCCAATGACCACTGCAGGTCCTTTCTCTCTCTTTTTTTTTTTTTTTTTTTTTTTTCAGTTTTCTTCCCCATACTCTGTTAGGTTCTTATCAAACTCTTTGGTTCTGTAATGCGATAGCAGTCGATGCGAGTAATGTGACACCTACTACATTAGCCATGTGAAGGATGCATGTGCATTTATTGGAGATGGAATGTTAAGGATCTGAGGTATGCCCATATGGCCCATATAGTGGATAAGATTTGTTCCTTTTCTTATAAGACGCTTAAACACATTTTGTTTGAATCTTATAAACTTTGTAACATTTTGCATTTCATGTAGTTGTAGATAGGGATGAATTTTTCTCCTAAGTTTGAGAATTTGACTTAGCTTTGTGGTTTAATTTTCATTTTATCTTTGTTTGCAGGAGCACAATGAACTGGGATTGTTACAACCATAGCCATTGAGATGGTTGAGGTTGTTGTATGTGTGCAGAGGTAAAACAGCCTGTAGTTTCAGTGGACCAGGCTGACGTTTTATTATCCATGCTCTAGCTATTTCTATCTAGCCATGTAAATGATTTACTGAAATTTACAGTGATCATAAAGGTAGATTATTTCCAAGACCAGTATTAGCCATGTCTTCAACCTTTCTTCTCTGGTTTATCTAAGGCCATTTTCCAAAGTATCCATTTTGATAGTGCGCATCGAAATTCGGTGTCACTCTGAATTTATAGGCTTCTTGATGTTTCATTTCTTCTCATTCTAAGGACACCTGAAGAAGTGTTGGCTGCAAGAGGGTGTCAAGCCATCTTTGTATCCTAATCTGAACACTCTTGAGTTAATCGAGGTTATTTGTGCTTTCTTGTAATCGTATCTGATTTTTAATCGCTGAGCCCATTTCAAATGAAATTGAAAGGTGGATTGTACTAAGCTTCTGGAGAGAAACGTCTCTTTTTTTGTGGAGTGGGTTGCCAAGTGCAAGGTGTGCTTTCTGACATACATTTTTTTTGGATGTGTTAGTTCAAGTTTGTGTTGGATTTTCAACATAATGGCTCTGACCAAATTTCGTGTGTATCTTTAACATATTGTTAGACACTCAAATGACTAGAGTTTGGAATCTTTAGATTTCTAATAATACACTATGGAATAGTGTAATTACTTACAAAATTAGAAATTAAGTTGAATTAAAAAGAGAAATCATAATAGAGCGGCTTGAAAAACATATAATACAATGTAGTTATATGTACTGTAAGGCCTTCAAATAATATTCATTCTAAAATTCTATTGGCCCATTTCGCTAAGTTGTTTTTGAATTCATTTTGAACAAAAAAATTTTGAATCGGGGAAAAATATCGATTTAACAATGAACTAACCAAAAAAGTTAAATTAAACACTAAAATCCAGATATTATTAATTAAATAATGTATTTATAGTTGACTTTTAATTAAACCTTTAAACTTTAAGTTAACTAAGCAATTGAATTCGACAAAATCCTAAATCAAAATTGTCTATGAAATCGAAAGTTAAATCGACTTTGGAAGTTTGTTTCAATTTTTATATTCCTTCTGAAGAACCTCAAAGCTTGATTTTCTTTTTCCTTTCAAGAATGAGCTCAATTTCGTCTATTTGAAATGTTGTCTTCAATACTTCAAACTGACGAACTTGAGCTCATACTTGAAAGAAAATAGAAAATCGAACTAGGAGTCCTTCAAAAAGAAGATAAGAACTGAATCGAACTTCTAAAATCGATTTGGCTTTCGATTTGAGAGACAATTTCGATTTAAAAGTTCTGTCGGGTTCAATTGGCTTAATCAAGTTAAAGTTGAGGGTTTAATTAAAAGTCAACAATAAATATGTTGTTCAATCAATAATATCCAGAATTTAGTGTTCAATTTAACCTTTTCTAGTAAGTTTCGTGTTAAATAAATTTTTTTCTTTTGAATTCAATTCGAACAAAGCAATTATCAACATTTACATAACGTAAAATCAATTTTATTGAACGGGAAGTCTTCTCAACAAATTTGAAAAAAAGAATTGTAGTAAAGTTGGCATACCTTGATTCTATATTTAGTGTTTTGGTCATACGCATACAAACAATTTTTTTCATCTCCCTCACTAAGTAAGTTGTTTTATGTAAATTTTTTGGTTTGTAGATTCTATAAAAGAATAAACAGTCTTCTTCGTTACTGTGTTTTGAGATTCAAATGCTCAAATTACCATTTCAGTATAGGAGCTTCTTTGGATTCAGGAAAAATAATTATCTCTTGACTTCACTTATTGTTCCGCATGTTATTTAGATTTCAATTTTAACGTTGTTTTTCCCTTACTTGTTCTTAGAATTATTGGTTGGTTTGATTCTCTCGTGAAGTGTATAAATCAATTTATTTGATCCTATTTGTGAGTTTTACAATAGGAATCCAAAAGTGCTCCTATAGTAACGTGGTAATTTGAGCACTTGAATTCCAAGATACAAATAAGACTATAAAAACTTTACTCATTCAACACAAATCTTATTTGCAATTATGAGATGGTTAATTACAATGGAAAAGGGTTTAAGCTTACATGCTTGTAATCATGATAATCGCATAGTTCAAAAGAACGGAATAAAATGGGCCTTATGGATTTTTTAAATAATCTAAAACCTTGCGATAAAAACTTTATAAACAAATCTCGTACCAACTTTCAAGTTGTTTTTATTTTATTTTATTATTTCTTATTCAACTTAAATTGAATTTCTTTAATGTAACTACACCTTTATGTAGTGTTTATTAGTAGGAATCTAAAAACTTTAAAATCCGATCATTCCAATATCAAACATTATATTAAAATTATACCAGAAATTTGACCAAAAAATTATAACAAAACTAAAGTTTCAACCATCGTCCACATGAATAAAAAAATAAGATGCATTAAAGAAAGAAGTATTATAATGAAGACAGATTTATACTACAACATTGAGATCAATAGAGCAACATCTGAATTAGGAAGCCTTGATAAGGTGTACAAAATATCAAATTATATGTATCGTTGATTTTATATAGAATTATTTACACGAAATGCCACATTTTAACTTGAAATTACACGAAATACCATCAATTTATGATTCTTCGTTTTTGCCATAAAATTATATTTTGTGGCATTAGTGAAGAGACGAGCATACCCTGAAGTTTGGTCAAATAATGCGGCGGGCATATAGGTTAGACGTCCATTACAAACATATATATGTCAGACATATGAGTTAGACGTTCAGGAAAGACAAGAGCATTCATGAATCAGAATAAACTTACACTTTTTTGTGAGTGATTAGCACGTGTCAGTAATCTATTTATACGACATAAGACATGTATGTATGACGATTGTCATGGACATTTTTCCACCATAGACATCCAACTTCTATGTCCGATATATTGTTGTATGTTATATGTCCGACTCATTGTTGTCCATCAAAAATATTTAACCCATATAACTGTCACTTTTTCACCTTTGGGGGTACGCTCGTCTTTTATCTTATGCCATAAATATACTTTTATGATACTATAGATAATTTTGAATTGTTGATGACACTATAAATAATTTCCGGTTTAAAAGCGACATTCCCATAAAACATCTTTTATATATGTATTGCTTTAGTTCATAAGAGATTAGCATTATACAGTCTTTATTTAATAGTCCGTATCAATAAACCTTCAACTTTCTTGTTGAAATTTTGTAAAGTATAATGTTTTTTGGAATAGAGACATTATTTGAGCAGATTTTGTTACTTATTAGTAGGTTTGGGTATTCGGCCAATTCGGTTAGTATCGGTTTGGGTTTTTTTGGTTAACAGTTTACTCGGTTTACATAAATGATTTTCGATTTGAACCGGAAAATAATTTGGTTCGGTTTGGTTTTTTTAAATCGGTTTTCGGTTTGAATTTTGGGTGACATAATATATGCCGAATTGAACCGAAATTAATTTTAGCTTGAACCCAAATATTTCGGTTTGTTTCAGTTTTGTTCAATTGAGACATAAGAAGCACGAGTCATGTTTGTGGATCTGGGTAAAAACATGGCCATGTGTGCTTTAATTTCATACCACTTTACTCCTCTGCACACGAAGTCCAACGATGGATGTAATGTCTCCGCCGTTATGCCGTTGTGTTTGGTTACGCCACATACAATAGCCCTTTCAGATTCGGAAGGACTGGAGATCGGAGATTCAGCGGAAGTGTTTTAGGTTTAGGGTTGAATTTCAGTTTAATTAAAACCAATCCGTTTCTCTTTACCGAACCGACCGAATCAATACCCGAGTAAAATTTTAAATCTCGCCGATTGGTTTGTAACTACAAACTAAAATTAGTCTGGGAATAGAGAATTTCGGTTTGGACAGTACGGTCTTTCTTGATATCGAGAACCTTTGGAAAAAATCTATTTTTTTAATGAATTTTTACTACAATACCTATTTTTAAGGAATTTTTGAATTCGTTTTAAATCTTAATTTGTTACTTTATATTTAAAAAACCTACATGAACTATTAAACCGTAGTTTATTTCTAAATTGATCACTAGATCCTTTAGTCAACGGTTAAGTCTCCGTGGTTAGGCGACATGTATATAGATTGGCTAAGTAACACATATCTAGCCGAATAAAAATAGACAAAAAAATTGAAAACCTTTATAAAAAATTGTAATAACTAAAGAAAATTCAAAAAAAGTTATAGAAAATTAGAAAAATATTTTGTGAAAATTATAAAAAAAAAATTAGAATAAAATTGCAGAAATTTTACTAATTGCTAAATTTTTATTTTTAAAACTTTAATAACTTAAAATAACATTATAACTAACTGAACTGTAAACATAATTACAACTCATTACAATCTCACTAATTCAGAATCTTCAACTCTAAAACTCATATTCAAAATTTGTCACGAACCCTAGAAATTTTTAACAAATCAAGTATTTTTGGCATGATATTATATGTTTCTTCATAAAATTTTGATATTTTATATCATCAACTTATTTATGTAGGTACACCTATTACCATGCCGAAAGCAATTCAAAACTTTCAGCAAATCAAGTGTTTTTAGCTATGTTGCATGTAAACGGAAACTAGTACATGGAAACGAAACATATAGAAAAGCAAAAACAAAAATTTTAAACATTTAAGAAACAAGTAAGTTTTGGAAAGGCATATTGTATATAAAAATATATATTATTTATAAAAATATTGAAAATTAAATAATCAATTTATATGAGAAAAATCAAATAATTCAATTTCAATTAATAAATAGTAACTAATTTTAATATATATACCATAGCTTCAAATTAAAAATTTATAAAAATTATTTTAATATGTTAACAAAATTTAAAGTTATATTTTAAAGAACTTTAGTTATATTTTGTATTTTGTGTTGTCCAAAACAATAGTAAGTTTTCATTGTATTTCCAAAATAGAAACAAGTGTTTCCATCATGTTTTCAAATAAAAATTTTTAGAAATCATGTTTCCTCCAAATTTATGAGAGTATATGTTTCAGAAATGTTTCCATAACAGAAAACGGATCTCGGATAGAATTTCCATGCAACATAATTTTTGCCGTACTAACATATGTTTCGCCATAAAATATTGATGTTTTACTTCATTAACTCATTTATATATATTTATGACGAAACATATATTACAATTCTGATAACACTTAATTTGTTGTAGATTTCTAGAGTTTGTGAAGTTTGAATTGATTTTAGAGTTGAAATTATTTGAAGTTGTCGAATTGTAATTAGCTCTTCAGTTAGTTATAACATTATTTTGATTCATTTTATTTTTTGTTTTAAGAAAAGTATTTTTCTTTTCTTTTTTGAGTTTTTCATAAAAAAAATTCTAGTTTTTAAAATTTTTAACTAATTTTATTAAAAATTGAATTTTCTTTAATTTTTTCAATTTTTTATTTTTTAAAATTTATTTTACTTTATTTAATTTATTTTTATTCGGAGGGACACATATCACTTATATAAGGTATATATGTGTCACCTAACGACTAAATAACATAAACTTTCACACTAATTCATACATTTTTAGTATTGAATAAAGTTGACAAAAAAAAATATACTATAACTTTTCTTTTTGTTCCACATTTCAATTTTTATTTTATTTTTGAATATGAATCACAAATTTGCAAGTGGTGAAGACAAGATATAAAGTCAACCCTATGTGAATGATGAAGAAATATTAGTACATCACTATTGCGAATCTATCTTGACCTTATCGATCTTCTGGTCCTTTAGATCCTTTTTTTTTTATTCTGATAAAGGTTTTTCCTTTAGATACTTTTATTCCCAAATACAGTTAAAGCTTATAACAACAGTTTTAACGTCTTTATCAACAAAGGAAAAAAAAAAACTACGTCTTCTATATGCATTCATCAGATTATTTCATCGGTTTCATTTTTATAGAAAAATTGACGTGCTGGGATTTTGTTTTATTTTAAGTAAAACGCATTGTCAGTCCATATATGTTATATAAGAAGTTTATTGTATCGGACTGTTGAAGGATTTCTCTTTCCCACATTCTAAATTTTTATATGGAATTTATTGAAACTATTCCAAATGAATTCTTTTGCCTGGTTTCGTAAGATTTTCTTATGGTAACAGAGAACAATAATAATCTACAGCGAAAAGTTACTAAATTTACAAAAACTTTGGAAAGCATTTAGCATAATATTTGCCTGGTAAATCTTCATTGACTTAAATGTGGGCACGAGGTTAGGTCATTCAGGGAATGATCTCGAGAATTCTACAGTCTACTTCACTTGATACTCTCATGACTTTTGGTATAGCGAGTACGTACCGCGTCTAGCTTTTATGAAGAGTTTTCTCATTTTCATATTTAAGAAAAAAATAATAATTCTTTTGTTGCTGTCACATGTGGAACCTTGATGAGTTAAAGAAAAGCTTAAATTTTTAAATATAGTACAAATATAAATAGCTATAGTATACAATTTAAAAATTTAAAAATTGAATATTTTGGTAATATGACCCAAACATTAAACTTAAATTAGTTGGTAAAGAGTGAATGAGAAATATGATGAAATTAACTTAAAGAAAATCTTGGTTTTGGTTTATACCAAATTGATTTTGGTTTTTAATTAGGTATTCTAAAATCGAGTAATCCAAAATATTGATTTGATACAAACGTGTAGTTTTATTTTTTTGAATAAATTGGTAATCAAATAAGAAATTATTTACAAGAGTTGCAAATTTAAAAATTCTGCAGATTATTTTTTTTTAAACTATCACATTATTTTTTTAAAAAAAAGTGACCAAAAGACGAAGTCAAATTATTAGTTTTGACTTTGATCATTATCATGGCCTTGTGTCATTATCTCCACAAATTATTGTTGGTCAATCAATTTTTTGAATGTAATCAAAACAAAATCTGATTGGCTTAATTTGCATAAAATAAAAACGTGATAAACGTCTTTTGATTTGATATTGCGTAACATTATATGATCAGAACATGATCAAGAACACTTTTAATGTCAGAAAAATATAATTTTGTTGGTGTTAAAACATTAAAAGCTGTCAACATGTCGTCATATGGATGTGTGGTAAAATTATACAATTTGAACGTTTATCACAAACATTAGTTTTGATCTTTCGCTATACATTGGTTATGTGATAAACACGTGATCAAATAAGTCAAGAAAACAAAATTATCAAAGAAACTTACCGAAACGTGATTTCTTTAAATTGATTTTGGTTTAGAATTTATAAGAGTCTCTGCAAATTTGGTTTTATAAAATCATTGATCAAACTTTAAACAAATATTGGTTTGAAAATTTTAATTATTTAAATAAGAGTTGTAAATTTTTTATTTATAAATTCTACATATTTTTTATTTTATTTTATTTTATTAATTATCACATAAAAAATTTAAGATAAGATCTACAAATTTTATAAATTTTATGAATTGTTGCAAATTAATTTTTAAAAGTGATATTGTTCTGATAAAAATATGTTTACTGTTTTCAGATATCTAGTAGCGACGAGACACCGAGACAAATCAATGACACACACATGGAAGATCCGGTTTCTGAGAATACCGGTCTACATGTTGTTGGTTTACCCATTGAGTGTCGTAGCAAGCCCAAGAACAACATGAAAAAGAATGACCATGTGAACTGACAAAAGAGGATTTTTGCGCAGTGGTTACTAAGTGTAACATGGTGGTGCAAAACAACCCAAGAGAATGGGGGTACGACACTTGTGCCTCACATCACATATGTACTGACAGAGCACTGTTTAGCAGTTATACCCCAAGTCCGTCAGATCACAAGATGCAAATGGCGAACGACTCTAGGTCTAAGGTTCTGGGAACAGGCTCTCTGGTACTTAAGTTCACCTCTGGACGAGAAGTAACCCTCAAGAATGTGAGGCATTGCCCTGATATTAGAAAAAACCTTATCTCTGCAAATTTGATGTCTCATGCTGGTTTTGGAATCAAGTACATTGGTAGGACAATGATTCTGAGAAAGTTTGGGGTGTATGTGGGCAAAGCATAAAGAAGAACGAAATACTCAAGATGTGTGTTCAAGTTGTCCTTTGTAAGGGTATAGATGTCTCTGCTAAAGCTACCTCTAATGTCGCAGATAATAATGTTGTTGGTAATGTTGTTGTTGCTTCCACTTCTTCTGATGTAGTTTATGATGTTTCAATGAATAAGAACGAATTTGCTTATCTTGTTGAGTCTTTTGATATTTGGCACAAACGATTAGGTCATGTTAATTATAAGTCTATCCAAAGACTAATGAACTTGAACCTAATACCAAAAAGCAAACCTAGCAAAAAAAAATGTGAAATTTGTTCACAAGCAAAACTCATTAAAAAACCATCACCCCAAGTTCAAAGAACAACAGAACCTCTAGGATTAATTCACACAGATTTGTGCGATTAAAAATTTGTGCCAACTAGAGGAGGCAAAAAGTATTTTGTAATGTTCATTGATGATCACACATAATACTGTTTTGTATATATATTACATAGCAAAGATCAAATCTTGGATAAACTCAAGGAATATAAATGAGATGTTGAAAATCAACTCAGCAGCACTACTAAAATAGTTTGAAGTGACAGAGGAGGAGAATATGATGGACCTTTTAATGCATTTTGCAAAGAAAATGGCATCATACATCAAACAACAGCTCCATATTTAGCAGAATCTAATGGAATTGCTGAAAGAAAAAATTGAACTCTGAAAGAGATGATAAATACAATGTTGCAGGAATCTGGTGACGAGAATAACCTCCATCAGAGTGCTGATATCAATTGCAGCATTAAGAGACTTGGAGATACATTAAATGGTTGTAAAAACTGCTTTTCTAAACGTAGAATTAGAAGATGAGATTTACATGAAACAACCTGAAGGGTTTGTTGTTACAGGACAAGAAAACAAAGTTTATCGACTTGTCAAGTCATTGTATGGTCTTAAACAAGTTCCAAAACAATGGCATGAAAAATTTGATAATGTAATGATGTCAAATGGTTTCAAAATAAATGAGTGTGATAAATGTTTCTACATTAACAAACTAAAAATACATATGTATTGCTCTATTTATATGTAGATGACATGCTTATTCTTGAAAGCAATAATGACATAATCCAACAAACTAAGAACTTACTCAACTGTAAATTTGACATGAAAGACATGAGTCTTGTTGATGTCATCTTAGAGATTAAAATCACACAAACTTCTGACATAATTATTCTGTCTCAAGGACATTATGCTAGAAAAATTCTTGAAAGATTCAATAAATATACAAGTGTTACTGCGAAAACCCCCGTAGGCTCTCAACTTCATTTGACCAAAAATTCAGGTGAAGCAGTTTCACAGGTAGAGTACGCACGTGTAATAGGAAGTCTTATGTACTTAACTAAATGTATTAGACCTGATCTAGCACATGCAGTAAATGTACTAAGTTGTTACACAAGCAATCTTGGACATAAACACTGGAAAGCCATATCTGGAGTACTGAATTACCTACAATATACAAAAAGTTATGGGTTGCACTATGGTAGAGAACCTCAAGTACTGGAAGGATACAGTGACGCTAACTGGATTTTCGATTCCAAAACTCAAAATCCACAAGTGGATACGTCTTTACCCTAGGAGTGCAGTAGTATCTTGGAAATCTTCCAAACAAAATATGTTAGCTCGATCCACCATGGAGTCAAAGTTTATAGCTTTAGATAAAGCAGCAGAAGAAGCAGAATGGCTTCAAATTTTTTTGGAAAATATTCCTATGTGGAATAAACATGTGTCCTCACTATGCATTCACTGTGATAGTTAATCGGCTATAGCCCGAGCACAAAATAATCTCTATAATGGTAAATCTCGTCATATAAGAAGACGACATAAAACCATAGACACATGATCTCAAGTGGGGTTATCACAATCGACTACATAAGATCAACTGATAATCTAGCCGATCCTTTTACTAAAGGACTCTCTCGAGATCAAGTAGTAAGATCATCAAGAGGAATAGGTTTAAAGCCTATGACCTAAGAAGATATCTGCTGGAAACCCAACCTACATGTTTGGAGATCCCAAGAAATAGGTTCAAAGGGACAACTAAATCAGATAATATCTTCAGAATGCACTGTGAGCATTCAGACTCTACCTAGTTCCTAAGAGGATAAACAGTTCAACATGTAGAAAGTTGAGGATAAGTTCTGAACTTATAATGGTTAAGTCCAAGAATTGGTTGATAAATGAAGTATTACATGTTATTTTTGTACATCCAAATGTTTGGCAAATCACCTAGTGAGTGTGAAATAAAGGCTGTTTCTAGGAGGGTGAAGGTAAGGTAAGGGCTATACTCTACAAGTTCACTCATGAAATCCCAGGCAAAGTTCAAGACTACAATGAACACAATAGAGAACTTAGTTATACTAGAAAGTGAGTTGGGTTATATTTCTTGTCTAGGTTTACACTAAACTTTCGGGTGGTTCAAGACATCATGTTCACCTCCTCGCAGAGTAAACCCAACATATATTAACAATGAGTAGTTCAAAGCTGAAAAATACTACTTACTCAAACACAGCACATTCTCGTCTACACTCTAGAAAGTCTGTTAGTCTATCTAGTCTATAGGATAAGTCTAGACAGTAGAGTCTATTGAGTTCATTAAGTCATAAGTTTAGAGAGTCATTTCTATTCATGTGGGGGATTGTTGGACCAATAATTTTAAGGTTTAATATTTTGGTAATA
>JAKUCM010006132.1:0-17522 GCA_023374145.1 Lepidium sativum
GTCGTATGTATACACTAGTTTGGACATTTTCTTCAATTCGGTTCTGTTTTTTTTTTGGTTTTCGATTATTTCGGTTCTACAAATGTGGTAACCATTGAGTACCGACTAAAATTTGGTCCCATATCAATTCTAGAAAAGTTAAAACAAATTAGTCTCAAAATAATATTGATTCGATTTCAAATGGTTACTTTTTCAAAAGAATATCCAAAAAGATAACTGAAATATTTTTATTACTATCTAATTCTGCTTCCTATTACATAACCGAACCAGTTGCTTTCAGTTTAGCTTGATTCCGGTTATGATACTCGGGGCATTCATTATAAACCGAACCTACATGACTAAAACTGTTTGTGGAACCTTTTACTAAGGTTTTTGTATTGATTTGCGAAATCTGCTAATGAGGTTCTAACATAAGCATATTATAAATTGGGAATAATATATGTTTGTTTATTAGTATGTTGTTGTTATACATGCAAAGTTTAATTATACAAGTGATGTGTTTTTGAGACATGTTGCAAATAGATTTCATTATTAAGAAGTAAACATTTGGCCAGCATAGAACCCAAGAGACAGCAACAAAACAGCAGCCGCAGGAACAACAACACCAGCCGTAATTGCTGTCTTGTTGTTCTTCATCAATGTCATATATCCTCCTAGATTCTCATTGTATGCATTCACTTTACTTCTATAATCTTGATTAAGTATTCCACTGCAACTCTTTTCATTCTCTCTTTCTGGTTTTCGCTGCTGCGATTCAAGTTTCTCGGCTTCTGTTTCTCTTGCTTCCTTCGAATCTGAGCTAAGAGGCTTGAGACTTTCCTTAGGAGCAAGTGGAGGTTTTGAGGTACTTGTTCCAATAGGTGAATTCTGTTTTCTTATTGCCTCGGGTCTAGGAAGCTTCACAACAAGGTTTGCACCTTCGAATTTGGCTGAAACCGAATCAACATCGATGTTTGGAGGAATGGGAAACTCTTTGCGGAAACGGATCCATTTGTTGGCTCCTGCTCGACGATCTCCCATAACTCTCAGCTTCCTTGTTGTGGTTACTTGCACCTTAAGCTGTTCTTTCTTAAACCCTGTTTTATTTCAATAACCGGTTTACACAATTCCAAGAACCGGGATTAAACCAAAAACAATGCTAGAATTTGTAGGGAAATTAAACCTGGAAGATAAACAGTAAGAGTTTCGAATCCTTGCTCAGTTTTCCAATTTGAGAGCGGCTCGAATTCATCGTAAATGCGATTAGCAGTTGCATGATCTGAAATTCTCTCCATTTCTGAATTACTTTGGTTGAATTTAGAATAAGATGATTTTGAGTTATGTTTGATATAACAAAGTATCTAAGTTGATTTATTTATATAGCTATGAGACATATTAATTTTATAAATTGAGTATCTTTGAGGTGAGGTTATTCCTTAACTTTGCCTTACTGTTATGATCATCTATTAATTTAGTCTTTCCCTTTTCATAAGCATTTTTTTTTCAACTTTATATTTCAATTCTTAAAATCATTAAGAAAATAATTTACAAAAAGGAATATATGCTTTGCTTTCTAGGAAGGTTTCATGCCCTACAAAACAAATAAAACATACTAAAATCGTTTAGTTTATTTTCGAAGTTACTAAAAGTCGAACCCAATTTTTAAATATATAAAAATTGCTATATTTTGACCTTAAATGTTAAACAAAAAATGTCTAAGCAAAACTAGCATTTATTTTATTTTATTTTAACTATACATTAGAAAAACAATTTAAGTCAAGTTAGTCAAAATGGGTTTTTGATATATTTTAGTCAAAATTCACACTATTCTAATTTCTCTGCTCCATTTGAGCCACTTTTTCATTGAGAGCCAATTTCTGCTAACAGGTCTCTCTTAGAACTGAGGGCTTTGTCACCTTTCTTTGGTGCTCTGTTGTACTCTTTTCGTATTCTTTGAAATTATTTTAGGAGGTGTTTGCATTTTGTATTCTTTTTATTTTCTGGAGATTTTTCCTATCGAATATATTAAAAAACTATTTTTATTGAGACAACAAAAATAATAAAAATATTGGAATAAGGTTTGTTCTATCGACTAATTATGCTGAAGAAAATACTTTTATCATATTGGATTGCGTTATCAACAAAATGTGTAATATTTTATTTTCATGAGTCGATTGGAAGCTTGCATTACTATTCTTTTTTTCTTTTTTTATTAATTTTTCAAAAAATAGTTTCAACGAAATAACAAAAGATAATAAAGACTCAACAATCAATAGTAATACTCACGTCTAGATAAAAAAAAAAAAAGTTAAAGATTTTGGATCCCACCTTACTTCTATTAACACATTTATGTAATGGTTATAATTTATATAAAATTAAATAAACAATAATATTTTATGATCACTGGCTCATCATATTTTTATATAGTCATAGGCTCCAATTAAAAACTACTTTCATTGCTTTGGAAAACAATTTTTTTTTTGTAAATTTGAATTAAGCCAATCATATTTTAGTTATTTTTTTTTATTTTAAAATATGATTGATTTAATTTAATTTTTATACAAAAAATTTTATTTTTTAAAACAACGAAAACAATTTCCAATCAGGACCATAGTCATTATTATACAAAAATCAAATTGGAGTCTTGTTCGATCGCAAATCAAACTAGGGTTAATTAGTAGATTTAGAGATTTTCAAGTTTTAGTATGATTTTCGTTTTGATTATTTTTTTTTATCAACATTGGATCACAAATGGCCGGTTCATTAGCCAAGTTCTTGCAAATGCAAGCGAGGGGACTCGATCCTAAGATGTGCAAGTGCGCTACTCATAATTTGACTAGTCAACGGAGAGTTTGAGATTAAACTAAAAGTCAACAAAAAATTGATGCATTTTTAAGAGAAAGCGATAGTTTGATAATGCTAAAATTTGAAAATTAAGATTTAATTAATAATAACTTTTCCTTGTTATATTTGCTTTATAATTATTTGAATTTTGAATAACTCAATCTAATAAAAACACCATTTCCAAATACGAGTCTGATATATTATTAAAACTTTGTATATATATGAGATAATGAAATTTATTATCTATGAAGGTGTGATATATTGTAAGAATACTAGACTGCTTTGGTCAACAGTATGTTTTGACTACCTAAGTCAACTGTAGTCAGAACTAACTTTCAAAGACTCTGAGCTTCGTCACATCTCGAGCTTTGTCTGAAACTCAAGTCCTTTATTTTTTGCTAACAGACACTAATTAGACTGAAGATGTGCGTGGAAGAGGCGCAACTATGAGGAATCTAAGACGAGACATTTATCTCGTCTCCTTCAACCTTTATTCTCTGTATAATTGGTCATTCACCAAATCCTAATTCGTAAAATTTAGTGTCCTTGTTGATTCCAGCCAGTAAAAATGGATTTGGAGTTCGCAGTTAATGGAGAAAGATTCAAGGTTGATTCTGTTGATCCTTCGACCAAATTTACTCGACTTCTTACGACTCAATACTCCTTTCAAGAGTGTCAAGCTCAGTTGTGGCGAAGGTAAATCACTCTCTCTTCTCACCTTTTTTCTAATCTCTGGAGAATTTATTCACAAACTGTTATAAAAGGCGTGCCTTTAGGTCTCGAAACAATCTATTTGTCATTGAAGTCTGATCTTTTTATTTATTCAGATAGATTGAAATGTCTTGATTGAAAAAAAAAAAAGAGTCTTTGGTTAGTGGAGGAGGGTGTGGTGCTTGTATGGTAGGCCCAAGATCTCAAAAGGGTCAAAATGAGAGAAGTATAATCTCATATGTCATATTTAATCGGCTATATACAACGGTGTTTAATCAAATGTGTTATGCCTAAAATACAATTTCTTTTATATTTAATTATATAATTAAAAAAAATAGTAAATTCTTCTCCCTCCTCTCTTCGCTCTCACTCCTTGCAATCTCGCCCTCTCGCTCCTCTCATAAACGAAACTCGTCGCCGAGAGCTTTTCTGAGGAGCTCCGCCGTCCACACCACCCACCACCACCGCCGTATGTTCTTGTCTGCAGCTTCCTTTTTGATTTGCATCTCCTAATTGGACTTAAGAATGGTATCTTTTAATCATTGTTTTTGAGCTTTGAAATTGAAATATCAATGCTAAGCTTATTTGGTAGAATGTGGCTCAAATATGACTTGAATTAGGTAACAATTGGAATGTATAGGCTGAAAACATAGTGAATTGTTGATTATAACTTGCAACGATCCAATCTGAGTGAGATGAGTTGATATAGATTTAGTCTAACTAGTAAAAATTACTCAGTTTTACGTTACTGGTATTGTTTGTGTCCGTTTTTGCAAGAACGCCGCCGTAACTTAATTCTAGGTTTATCTCATTCCCTGCAGCTTATTTCCTTGTTTTTGCCATCTCTTCTTGGTCTTAAAAAGGTGTATTGGTAAAAATGGTATTTGAGCATGAAACGTAGTGACTTGTAGATCTGGCTCGAAACGTAGTGACTTGTAGATTTTAACTGCCTAGGAGATCCAATCCGAGTTGAGATGAGTTGATTTCGCTAAAGTTAAACTGGTAAAACTCCAACAGTATTACATAACGGAATCAATTTTGTATCCATTTTTGCAGGACATAATGATCGACAAAGTCGTGATATGATTTAAATTCAATAGTCGCGTTAGTTGTCTATTGATGAAGCACACAGTAGATGATATCACTTTGTCGGTGATGGAAGATTATCTATATGAGAGGCTTGATTAGATTCAAATAAGGTTATATTGCAATTAAGTTTCTACCCACCTACGGTCGGATATGAGGAAGAAATGATTATCTGCGATGATGTGGATTTGGGTGGTTTTCTAGCGTAAAATGATGAACGAAGCCGCAGTACGGTAAAATTGCTTGTGGGTGTCAAAACTAGATCGGAAGAGCCCGAAGAAAGAAATTTGAGACAAGTGTCGAGAGCAGTCAAAAGCTCTATTGGTTGTAATGATAGTGAGGTAGGAGCAACTGCTATTACTGTGTACTCTCCGGAAGTGCGAGAGTGTGAAAATGAACTACAAGCTGGAAGTGTGGATAGTGGTATTGAGAGATTGGATGTTTGAGATTTCTATGTAGAACTTCCACCAGTTGTACAGAGTAGTCATTTCATAGAGGAATGGAAAGACGGTTTGGGTCTAAGTTTGCATCAAGAATTTAAAAATAAGAAGACCATTGCAAGAGGTTTTGGATAGAAGATCATTCGTCAACAGCTTTTGTTATGAAGTTAAAATATCTGAACCCGGACGGTTGGTGATTGAATGTAAGAAAGAAGGTTGTCAATGGGGTGTACGAGCATCAAAGATAAGAAATATGGATATTTTCAGGGTTAGAAAGTACACGAAGATGCATACATGCTCTCGGCTACTCAGAGCGAGAGTAGTCACAAGAAAAGGCATTGCACATCGGAAATAGTTGCAAGTTTTTTGGAAGAGGATTTTCCTGGACAAATGGACTCTCCAACTCCTAATGTTTTCATGGGTCTTGTGAAGACAAAATTTGGCGTTAGTATATCTTATTCCACCGCAAGGAGAGGGAGAAAACTTGCAATTAGTAAGTTGTGTGGTACTCCGTAAGAAAGCTACAAGATTATTTATTCCTATTTGTACGAGTTGCAGAAGGTAAATGTGGGTACAGTAACACATATGGAAGTAGATGAGAATGGGAAGTTCAAGTACTTTTTCATAGCTTTGGGAATTAGTATCGAGGGGCTTAGGGTGATGCGGAAAGTGATTGTTGTAGATGCAACATTCCTCAAAAAACGGATATGGTGGCGTATTAGTTTTTTCCATAGCTCAAGATCCTAATCGGCATCATTTTCCAATTGTGTATAGTGTACTTGATGGAGATAACGATGCTAGTTGGACATGGTTTTCCTAGACCTTGAAGACAGTTATAACAGATTCTTCTGAATTGGTTTTTGTCAGTGACAGGAATGCTATGCTCATTGGCAGCATAGCTAATGTGTATCCAGAGGCCCATCACGGATACTGCATATGGCATATGTCACAAATGAGAGTTCATACCTCTAATACCGACAAAGTTATAGTTGGCTGGAAATTCATGGAGTGTAGTAGAAAGTACACAGTTGCCGAATTTAACCATGAATTTAGTTTGTTTGAGAGGAGATTCCTGTCTGCAGCCAAATATTTGGAGGATAGTACTGTGAAGGAAAAATGGGCAAGGTGTGTTTTTCCGGGAGAAATGTACAATATCGACACAAGCAACAGTGTGGAATCTATGAATAGTGTGTTTAACAATGCAAGAAAATTCACTCTCTAATACTCATACTTGATACAATCCTAAAAACATTTTCGAAGTGGTTTAGTGATCGCCGGACGGAGACGAAGAAAGGTTCGATCGAAAAGAAAATGGTGTCTTATGTGGAAAACATAATGCATGATTCATGGGCTGCTGCTGAGAGGTATATATACTATTGATGAATGTATATATTGTTTAAGAATGAAATTAAAAATTACATTTCTAGTCTAACTAGTACTACTGCTTTAGTTTAACCTATGTTGTTTCCACACATAGAATGATGGTCTTCACAGAAGGACAAGTTGGGATCAAACTATACAAGGATAAGTTGGGATCAAGTCTATTTTGTTGGTGTCGGATATGTCGCAATGAGATGTCCCAGATTTTATCAAAACCAAACTAATCATACCTCCGGAGCGGATTATTAAAAAGGGAAGAAAGAAAGTGAAGTGTATATTTTGTAAAACATGTTTAATATTATTATTGATGAATGTATATATTGTTTAAGAATGAAATTAAAAATTACATTTCTAGACTTAAATATAATAGTCCACCATATTCCTTATAGTTTTAGTGTGACTTTCTAAAATAGTAATCACTTTGGTTACATATAATTATGATTATAAGATTCTAATAGATAAATGACGTAGAATCATTAGGTAATTTTCTATAATCAGCTGTAAAACTAAAAATAAATTTTGTAAAGATATGTAATACTAATTTTAATGTGAAATCATCAAAAGTATAACTATTTGAAAATTTTGTAAACCTAGTTTCTAGTCGTATAACTATCTGATATTAAAAAAGCAGATGAATTTTTGTTGCTACGCGCCAAACAAAAAAGCAGATGAATTTTTTGTTATGCGCCAAATAAAAAGCAGATGAGACATTACAAGACATAATTTCGCTGATATAAAAAAAAAGAGATTTCTCTCTCCTCCTCACTTTTTCTCTGCCGCACTTCTTCCCTCTTCTTCGCTCTCGCCCCATTCCCTTCAACAAGCAAAGGTACTCAATTTTCTCTAGAGCTTTGATAGGAGCATTCGTTATTTTGTTTTTATAGGAAATAAGATAGGAGATAACACTAAAGAGAGGAGATTTCGTTGGCTAGGGTTTAGCGATTTTGATTTTCATAAGAATTCGAATGTTGTTTTTGTTTAGGTTTGGAATTTAGGTTTGGATTATTTATTTGATATATATTTGTGAGTGATTAGTTTCTCCAAAATTTCTCAGATCTGTAAACCTTGTCATACTCGCCCAGATTTACTAGATTCATGAGTGATTTGATTTGGTTAGCTAGGGTTGGTCGAGTTTGATTTGTAATATTGAAGTTGATTTAGGATTTTGTTTTCTTTCATTTTGGTTTAGGTTATTGTGTCATGGTGTCTTGGACAGAGGAGGACGACACCGACTCCGACGAAGAAACCCAACAAATGATTAAGCGAATCGAATACGTCAAAGATAGTGAAGGGGGAATTCCTGAGAAGTGTCCATGCGGTAAACCAATCATGGTGGGGAGATCAAATGAACCGGCTCACAACAAGGTTTATTTCAAATGTAGTGAATATAAGGTGATAACTCGCTTAGTATATCTAGTTTAACTAGTACTACTTCTTTATTTTAACCTATGTTGTTCTCACATATGAATGATGGTCTTTATAGAAGGACAAGTTGGGATCAAGCTATACAAGGAAAGTGTGAGAACCTGAAATATAGTTCCAGGATCTGGAGAAGAAAATGTTTTCGATGGGTGATAATTTGGCTATGCAAAGGGTAAAGGTGGCAGTGTATAAGAAGAATGTAGAAATACTGAAGATGGAGGTGGCAGAGCATAAGGCAGTGATTGCTAAGCTCGTTGAGAAGGTCGAAAAATATTTGAGTCCTTTGAAAATTTGTTTCCAGTAATCTAAGTCTGTTTAGAGTTATGATAGTAATATTAATGTGAAAAATATTAAGATACTATGAATTATCTTCCTAATGCGTAGGAAGATATTGATAATGTTTTGTAAAATATTAAGGCTAAGAATCAACTATAAATGTTGTAAGACTCTAAATAATGTAAGATTAGTTAAACTCGTCTAACTATGCCACATATAAAAGGAAAATAAATAAAGTGCCACAATTGGAGAGAAGCCCTAAAACACATATTGTGTTTTCTACTTAAACACGTCTAAGTAGATGAATTTGTTGTTACGCGCCAAAAAAAGAAGAGATTTCTCTCTCCTTCTCACTCTTTCTTTGCCGCACTTCTTCCCTCGTCTTTGCTCTCACTCCATTCGCATTGTAGTTTTTGTTTAGGTTTGGAATTTACGTTTGTATTATTTATTTGATATATATTCATGAGTGATTAGCTTCTTTCTCCTTCGTCTCTTAGCCAACATGTTCTTGGATTGAGATGGCTTCTTCTTAATCTTTCCATCCTCTTCATCATCAAGCTGCTCGCTGCAACCGTGTTAAATACATTCACACCCATCATCTCCTTGTTATCATTCTCTTGAAGATACCCCCAAGGCTTGATTATGATAATCACTTTTCATCTTCTTATGTTGTTGTGTCTCGTAATTACTCATTTAAGGCTAAAAATTGAGTCGGATATGATCTGCCGCAGAGACATCATAAGAAGCCGGAAGATTCATCAGTTCTTCCTTCAAACCGTTCTGATGAATATCACTTGAAAACAACCCATTACGACTTTGATTCAACCTCGTCCCTTACCATCATGTTGATCGTTATAGTATCATCCATCAAAATGTTACAATGTCCCATTACAAAGTCAACTTAAAAATGTTGTAAGACTTTAAATAATGTAAGACTGGTTAAACTCGTCTAACTATGCGACATTAAAAAGGAAAATAAATAAAGTGCAAACCATAATAAGTTTTCAAACACATAGCGTGATACTTAAACAGGTCTAACGCAAACCATAATAAGTTTTCAATAAGTCTTACTAAAAACACAAACCAAACCATAATAAGTCTTACTAAAAACACAAACCAAACCAAAGTATTCAAATATTTCGTGCCTTTGCCCGAGTCACTGCCGGACTAGGGTTGTACACCAGCAAATCTCGTTTAATTTTACCAATTTCGGTCGATGGTACGCATGCAGCATCATCATCCTCAACTTCAACGTCATCCTCAACAACAACATCATCCTCAGCTGCAATGTCATCACCAGCAACATCCTCACCTGCGGCAGCATCTTCATCATCATCCTCATCCTCAACAACGTCATCACCATCATCAACAACATCCTCACGAGCCTGTAATTGGACAACAAATTAAACTTTATACCAAACATTACGCAATAGCAAAGGAAAACTACCTATTTATACACTACTTTCACTTGTTCCAATGCCGACAACCTTTCTTTCATTCTCTCGATCTCATTTCCATGCGAATTCACCAGCTCAACCAACTCACTGTAGCTCGGGTTTGATGGCCCTTCGTTTTGGGCTGGAGCCATAGGTACGTCCCCAAGTCGTGCTTGTGTAACATCATTGTACATAGCCCCAAAATTAACGGTAAGTCCAGCATGATGACGTTGCCTCCAACTCTTGAGAAGAATATCATGAGTATACTCCTCCTCTTGTTCTGTTATTGCAGCCAGCAGTGCGCATTCTTCATCATTACGGGGAAAGAGCATATTATCAATGTCCTGCAGCAGAATTGTATCAATAACTAACCAAAATTGAACCAAATAGTAACGGGACAACTAGTATAAATACCTTAGTTACTCCCATGAATTTGTTAATCTCTGGAAATGTATATCCCTTCATCTCGGGTTTCTGGAACTTATTCCTGCACATCCTAGGGCACCTTGGGTCTGCGTCTGGACACTGTTCTCGACACTTGCTCGCCAACTCCGGAATTGCCTCAAAGGCCAATAGCTACACAAAAAACTCAGACAAACTCATTAAAGGTGTAAAACACATCACATATAAACAATAATTTTTTTTATATCAAATTTGAACTAACCTCTAAAGGAATAACAAATCCTGGAATCGGCCAACCTTTACCCGACACAATGCCTTTGAAATGTTGCATCGTATGCTTGATTTCCCTAAGCATGTGCTCGAATGTCCATCTCCCCCAAGGAAATTTATAACAAAAATCAAGATCATCTACCACTCATATTAGGAATGGATCAGTTCGCATAGCATCTTTTCCTTGTTTTGTTGGAGAGTGAAACACATTGCATAAGAAGTACAAAACTAACATTTTCATTCTTGCACTACTGTTTGCTCCCATATACGACAATCTCCTTCTCACATCGTCGATCGTTACTACTTTCACACCCCTAAAGTTCTTACTCCAGAAGTTGTCACTGCCAGCAGTTTCAGCATAATCAGGAGTTTCATACATGCGGCAGTCAAGTCTGGAGATCAACGCATGCTCTCTAAGACCGTACCAAATAGGCACACAATTCACAATGAACCACACTTTATTCTTCGTCTCCATGCGTGCGGTTCGTAACAACAACATCCACATGTCCTGCGAAATGTAATTTTTACCCATTGGCATATGAAATATATGGTGGAACTGAGGATGACTTCCGAACCATCTTCTCCCAGCAGGTGTGAGATTCAGAGCATAAAAAAACTTCAACGTCCTATTAATATAACAACGAGTTGAGATTTTCATTTTATTCGTGTACTCTGTAAGATTGAAGTACATTCCCAGAGGTAAGAGTGCAGTCGGACCTTGATCCTGAAACGTATAAACAAATCAAAATCAATCAAGAAAAGCTGCCTAGTTATACACCGTTAAACAATATCAAAATCAGCCATGAAAAACTGCCTAGTTCTATGCCTCATACTTATTCCTAAATACCATTTTCTATCATAATTTATTGAAACTTAACAACGTAATACGAAACTAATCATCTCAATTCTACTACATCAAAAGTAATCACCATTTTCTATCATCCTAAATCCAAATGAATCAATCTACAACGAAAAAATCACCATAATTCAACTAATCAACGAAACTAATCACCATTTACTCTTAAACAAGCAACAACTCTAATTTGAACAAACTCCAATACCATAAACACATTACCTCATCATCATCCTCTTTTTCTTCATCTTTTTTTTTTTTCGGGTTTTCTTCTTCTTCTTCTGAGCTTCCTTCTTCTTCGTTTCCTTCTTCCGGGTTTCCTTCTTCTTTCGATTTCTCTTTCACTTCTCCGGATTTCTCTCCTTCGCCTTTATCTTCTTTCGAATTCTCTTCCACTTCTCCCGATTTCTCTCCTTCTCCTTCGACTTTATCTTCTTTTTCCCTTACTTCTTTTTCACTCGAATCTTTGTCCTGTCCTTTTTCATTCACGGCGACTCTCTTACTCCTCCTCCTTGTCCAACGCGTCTTTGCCATCAGATTTGATGATTCCTTGTACGGATTTAATGAGAAATTGTGAAAGTAAATCCAAGTGGTTTTCCAAGTATTACGAGTATAATAATATAGAGAAGAAATTGGAGGGAGAGACGAGGAAAGTTATCGTCTTTGAAAAAGGAGAAGAGTCAGGGGAAAAAGGGATTTTACAAATGATATAGAGTTAGGGAATTTACAAATTAAAAACGAGTTGTAATTGTTGCATATAATTAAGGGCAATATTGTATTTTCACCATTTATTTTTTTTAATTGCAAAATCAATTCTATTTTTCGCGTGATATTTTGAGATTACTACGAAATGAATATGTATATCTCGGACAATAACTTGATTGAAATGTCTTGATTGAAAAAAAGTGTCTTTGGTTAGTGCAGGAGGGTGTGGTGCTTGTTGGTAGTGTAATCTAAATATGATCCAGAGTTAAATCAAGTGAAGGAATGGAGTATAACCTCATGTCTCACTCTTCTCTGTAGTGTTAATCGATGTTCCATTACAACATCTGAAGGTAATGGAAACACAAAGAAAGGATTTCATCCAATTCACAAGCGATTTGCAGGTTTTCATGCCTCTCAGTGCGGTTTCTGTACACCAGGGATGTCCATTTCTATCTATTCTGCTCTTGCAAATGCTCATAACAATAGTCCTACTGATTTTACGGTTTCGGAAGCTGAGAGGTCCGTTTCTGGAAATCTTTGTCGATGCACTGGTTATCGTCCCATTGTTGATGCTTATAAGAGTTTGGCTGCTGATGTTGACATAGAGGACTTGGGGTTCAATTCCTTTTGGAAGAAAGGAGAAAGCAAAGAGGTTATGTTAAAGAATTTGCCCCCCCTTTTAACCCAAAGGATCATCTTGTAACATTCCCTGTTTCTTAAAGAAGACAAAGAAAGAGATAAAGAAGCTTCATAATGGTTTGGATCATTCGAGTTATCCTTGGACCACTTCTTCTAGTGTAGCTGAGCTTCACAGCATTTTGGAAGCTGCTAACTCTGGAAAATCGATGGAGTTAGTTGTGGGAAACACTGGGACAGGTTACTATAAAGATGAGGAACAGTTTGATAGATATATTGATATAAGTCACATTCCAGAGATGTCAATGATAAAGAAAGATGAGAAAGGAATTGAAATTGGAGCAGCTGTTACCATATTGAATGCTATTTGTGCTTTGAAGGAGGAAAGCAAATTTTCCTATATAGTTAAGAAAACGGCAACTCATATGGAGAAAATTGGCA
Source organism: Lepidium sativum (assembly GCA_023374145.1). Lineage (NCBI taxonomy): Eukaryota > Viridiplantae > Streptophyta > Magnoliopsida > Brassicales > Brassicaceae > Lepidium > Lepidium sativum. The sequence continues at coordinate 12,882 of JAKUCM010006132.1, forward strand.
ACCGATCTATCAGGAATCCAGGAAGTATTTGTGGAAATCTAGTGATGGCACAGAGCAGAAAGTTTCCTTCTGATGTTACCACGCTGTTGCTTGCTGCAGATGCTTCAGTGCATATGTTTAATGATAGGAAAAATCAGAAACTTAAGTTACAGGGGTTTCTTGAATTGCCTCCCATATTAGACTCCAAATGAGTTCTTTTAAAGGTTGAGATTCCATCATGGCCTGCTCCTTTTGGTGATGACACTGAGTTGTTCTTCGAAACCTATCGAGCTGCACCTCGCTCTATTGGAAATGCATTGCCCTACCTGAACGCAGCTTTTTTTGTGCTAGCGTCTCACCAAGAACCATCGAGAAGTGGCGTAAAGGTAGATAAATGCTTGTTGGCATTTGGTTCTTATGGTGGTGATCATTCAATCAGGGCAACAGAAGTGGAGAATTTCCTGACAGGTAAATTACTTAGCTACAATGTTCTATATGAAGCTGTTGGTTTACTTAGAGAAATCATAGTTCCTGGCAAAGACACCTCACACTCGGAGTATCGAAAAAGCTTATCTGTTGGATTTCTTTTTGAGTATTTCTATCCACTTATCGAGAGTGACCATAGAATATGTACTCTTGATTCAGGGGGAAAACATAACAATGGCCATGTCGATCCCTTAAAAGCACTTTCATTCCTTTCATCTTCACAGCAAGTGTTAGTGTGCAATGAATTTCAGCCTGTCGGTGAAGCCGTTAGCAAAGTTGGAGCTGCATTACAGGCTTCTGGTTAGCTCTTATACCTTCTGTTTTTTATCATTTTTCGTATCTTGATATTGGTTCAAGTCATAGGTAATGATTTAGATAGAGTTATACAGATTCAATATAGGGGCTTACATGAGTTTTCTCTCAGGTGAGGCTGTTTTAGTTGATGATATCCCGACTTTACCGGATTGTCTACATGGAGCAGTCATTCATAGCACTGAGCCTTTGGATAAGATAAAAGGAATAACCTTCAGTGAGAATGTCACTCCGACTGGACTATTTGCAGTTCTTATTTTCAAGGATATTCCTCAACAGGGATAAAACATTGGTTCCAAGACCATTTTTGGACCAGGACCTTTATTTGCAGATGAACTAACTCGATGTGCTGGTCAAAAAATTGCTCTTGTGGTAACTTCAGTTTACTCCTTTCTTTTGTTCATGCTCGTTATTTTTTGCATGACTTATAAAAAACTGGGGGGCTATGCAGGTTGCAGACACACAGAAACATGCAGACAGGGCAGCAAAACTTGCATTAGTTGAGTATGATACAAAGAATTTAGAGCAGCCGATATTAACTGTGGAAGATGCAGTTAAAAAATCATTTTTTTTCGAGGTTCATCCAATGTTATACCCAGAACCTGAGCAAAAGGAATGGAAGATGCTTTAAAAGGAATGGAAGAAGCTGAGCAAAAGATACTTTTAGCTGAGGTATTACAACTTGGTTTCCAATTTTCACTACCGAATTTTTGTAATGACATTTCTTTAACCTGTCTGAAATTTGGTAATATACATCTAGTTCGAGCTCGGATCACAGTACTACTTTTACATGGAGCCACAAACGGCACTTGCCTTGCCTGATGAAGACAACTATGTGAAGGTATTCAGTTCATCTCAAGCACCTAAGTACGTGCATCCAGTAATTGCTACATGTCTTGGAATTCAAGAGCATAGCGTGCGAGTCATCACCAGAAGAGTTGGAGGTGGTTTAGGTGGTAAAGCTATAAAGTCGATGCCTCTAAGTACTAACCAGAATTAGATTGTTTACTGGTTTCTTCTTTGAATCAAGATCTTTAAAAATAGTTTTGGAAAATGAGTTGCAGCTCGTGCATACTCATTGAGATGATGTTTCAGGTTGCAACAGCATGCGCACTGGGTGCACACAAATTGCAGCGTCCAATTAAGATGTATCTGAACCGCAAGACTGATATAATAATGGCTGGAGGAAGACATCCAATAAAAATAACAATGTCGGTTTTAGATCAGATGGGAAGCTGTCAGCACTGGAGCTTACAATGCTAAAAGATGCAGGGGTTGAGCCGGATGTAATATAATGGGTCCACTAAGGAAGTATGATTGGGGAAAAGTTTGCAAGACGAATCTCCCAAAGAGAACAGCTATGAGAGCTCCTGGGGAAGTACAAGGTTCATACATTGCGGAATCCATCATTGAGAATGTAGCCTCCTCTCTTCAAATGGATGTTGATGCAGTGAGAAAGACAAACCTACATACTTATGACAGCCTCGGAAAGTTCTACAAGCACATTGCTGGTGATCCTGATGACTTCACACTGCATTCTTTATGGTACAGATTGGAGGAATCTTCAGAATTTAAGGAAAGAGCTGAGATGGTGAAGGAGTATAATAGGTGTAACATATGGCGAAAGAGGGGAATGTCTCGAGTACCTATTATCCATCAAGTTATGCAGAGGCCAACCCCGGGAAAAGTAAGCATTTTAAGTGATGGCCCTGTTGTTGTGGAGGAGGTTGGAGGAATTGAGATAGGCAAGGATTGTGGACCAAAGTACTACAGATGGTTGCTTATGGTCTTGGTATGGTTTAATGCAAAGGAACAGAAGAGGTGATGAAGACTCGTCATGAATATCTGTAAAGTTGGAATCTTTTTTCTTCAGGCGTATGCTCAGTTTGTAAATTTATAGGCGAGCACATTTTATAAGCCAGATTTCTCTTCCATGGATACCTTAATTACGGGGTTGAGTCAGCGAGGCAAGTCACTATTGAAAACAATTCTTTTATAACATTTGAATCAATCAACACAATATTTGTTGCTACCTTGCAGGTGGAAGTGGACCTTGTAACAGGGAAAACCGAGATATTGAGATCTGATATCATTTACGACTGTGGAAAAAGTCTGAATCCTGCAATTGATTTAGGACATGTTAGCATTTAGTTTGCTCCACATAGTTTTCTTGTTTTCTTCCATTAAGCAAAAGAAATGAATAATTGGATGGGTTGTGAAAAGATTGAAGGAGCGTTTGTTCAAGGAATTGGGTTCTTCATTATGGAAGAATATAATACAGATGAGAAAGGGCTTGTGGTGCAACAAGGCACTTGGGACTACCACATTCCTTCAGTCGATTCCATCCCTAAGCACTTCAATGTCGAGATTCTCAAAGACCATGTTCTCTCTCCTCTAAAGGTACACTGAGCTCTTGCTTATTGAGAAATATCTGAGGCTCTCTATTTTCATACATACTCTCAACAGTCAACTCTTTACTGAACCGCCATTACTTTTGGCGGCTTCTGTTCATTGTGCAACAAGATCAGCCATCAGAGAAGCTCGGAAACTGTCTCTTTCATGGAACTGCAATGATGGGTCTAGTGCAGAATTTGAGTTGCCAGTTCCAGCGACTATGCCTGTGGTGAAGTCTCTTCTCGGGTTATGTAATATAAACAGATACTTACAATGATAAATCTGCAAAACATCTTTTGTGCAGCATAACTAATGTTATCAATATGAAACTCTTACAGGTCATCACTGTACTTTAAGTACGTATTGCTTGTATTTGGAATAAAAAAGACCGCTAAATTAATGATTTTGGAGTCGAAAATGTTCATAGATGGAGCCTAATAGCAAAAAATGAGTTCAAGACTTTGATAAATTCTCTTTTTGGATGAACTATTTGATTTAGCCCGAAATACTAACCATGCAGCAGAGCTTTGATTTAGAAAACAATTTGTTGGAATTTTCTTTTGAGTATAAAACCGATTTCAATAATTTTCTCTAAACTCACTAACGATATTGCTATTGCTTTGATTTAGTTCAGTTTTGTATAAAAGTTATAAAAACAGAAAAACGTTAATGTTCTTATAAGTTTTATACCCAAAGGTTAAAGTATAATGAGTGCAATATGTTTGAAGATTCATATAAGTATAGGCAAAGCAAAACCAATTAACTAATCTTAGATATGAACATAAATGTATCAAAGTCCAGATAAGGAACTGAAAACAACAATTATGGTAACACTTAGATAATAAATTCTACAAACCTGAACTGCACATTAGATATTATATATATATAAATATATGTATTTTTAGAAGCAACGTGAATAAACGATAACCAAAGCTCTTGACTAATCAGGTATCATGAGACTGATCTTTCTCGATGAAGTCCAAAGCATGATCCTTTGAGATAACATTCACAATACTCACCCTGTTCTTATGAAACACTCCATATATCTTATCCGCAACTCTCACGAGCTCAGGTCGGAATGTTGTGGTTATGAACTGTGTGCCGTAATCATCAGCTAGTCTACGGATCAAGTTTCCCACAGCGGTTCGGTACTGAGGATCAAGTGCTGCATCAATCTCATCAAATAGATAGAATGGTGCAGGATCACATCGCTGAATGGCAAAGATTAATGCAAGGGCGACAACAGTCTTTTGACCTCCAGACAATTGTTTCATTGCTTGTGTCTCCCCTTGACCAGTAAACGACACCTACAAAACAAGTGCCAACTTACGATCAGCCTGCGAGCTAGACAAGGAATTCTTTATATTGAATGTCCATGATTCTTTCTTTACCTTCACTTTAACACCAATGTATTTCTCGACCCTTCCCTCAGCAACAGCTACTCGACTTCCATCATCGTCATCATCTTCA
>JAKUCM010006133.1:0-37074 GCA_023374145.1 Lepidium sativum
TGACACTATGCAACAATGAGCATTCCAAAACTTACTCTCTTTTCTTTATGTCTCATTTATATTCCTGAGGAGTGATCAGTGATGATACATGACATACATAATTAAACTCTTACTCTCTTTCTTAAGTGTCTCATTTATATTTCTGAGGAGATAAGAAAACCCATATTGCTAAAATGACTCTTGAAGCGCACATCTTTCCATCTGACTGAATATATTTTAAATGAATAACCAAGTCTAACAGGTTTATTTGAAGTCTAATTCATTCGAGGTAAGTCATATTGATAATGAGGTTTATAGCTTCGGTATATTATCACTTCATACGACATCATTTCATGTGTACATTAGAGAGGTCTTATTATAAATCACTGTCACAAATGATTTAATTAATAATCCAAATGCTATAAGTTGTAATTACGCAAAAGATCAGAGACAAGAAGGATTATTAAACATTTTACTATTACTTAAAGAAAATTGTATCTAAACAACAATGGAAATAAATAAATAAACATAAGATCCTATGAGATTAAGATGCTCATTTTTCTCCAAACACATACATTCACCAAATCACAACACATTACACAAACAAAACATAGAAAAATGGTGAATGAAACTAATTTGGAGAATAAATCAAATCAAGCTTTCTTTGGAGATTTCGTTGGTGATTTGCTAGTTTTCTCTTCGGTTGATTTAGCAGATTTCTTAGGTAAAAGAACAGAGTTAATGTTAGCAAAACACCACCATGAGCAATCGTAACTCCACTAAGAAGCTTTCCTAATTCTTCATCATTCCTAATCGCAAGAAGTAGATGCCTCGGAATAATTCTGGTTTTCTTATTGTCTCTCGCAGCATTACCAGCAAGTTCCAAAACCTAAAATCAAAGAGTCTCACAATCAAAAAAATGATTTCGATACAGTAAGTTTCTAAAAACAAAGATCAGAAGAAGCTTACTTCAGCAGCAAGGTATTCGAGAACCGCAGCCATGTAAACCGGAGCTCCACCACCAAGCCTTGAGCGTATCGACCTTTCTTAAGGAAACGAGTGATTCTTCCAACCGGAAATTGAAGACCGGCTTTGATCGATTTTGAAACGGATTTGGCTTTTGGACCACCAGCTTTTCTTCCTCCGAAAGCCTTCTTCACTTAGTGGTAGTATCCATCGTACAACAACAAAGATTAGAGCTTAAATTACTGAAAGATTATAGAGAGCTGAGATTTGAGATATTTGTAATTAGATATTGGCGGTGTCTGGGTGGTTTATATAGGTGAAGGGGACAGAAGGAATGGGAGATAATCTTCATCCGTAGGATCAAATCTAATCAACGGCTAATAATAAAGAATGTCTGATCCTCGTCTCTATTGGGTTAGCCAATAAGAAGCGGAGTTCTTTTTTTGTCCGAAACGGTGCGTTTCTTTGTCGCCATCCCGAATATATAGCATTATGGGCCTTGTGGAAAAAATGTTGCTATTTGCATAGACAAAATTAATGGAAATGAAAAATGAAAACCAATATCCGTAGTTTGACTAATTAGTCATTTGTATTGGTTAAATTTTTAAATTTTTGTTACGGTATTGAAGTTTTAAACAATACTGAATGGTGTGTGAAGAGAAGAGAAAAATCAAATACTGAATGGGTTGTAAATTTTAAAAAATAGTCATAAATATGTGACCATATTCCTGTAGCCAAGAAAATTTTCGAAGTTATTTTTGAGGAAGTTTTATTGGTTTACAAAACAAGAAAAATTGAAAGGTTGTATTTCAACATGAATTTCTCAAATCTTTTAAAATCTAGTAGGAGAGTTTGAGTTAGATATGCGAGCATTGCAGAGTTACAACCTAAGTGCATATGATTATTTGCTGAAAAACTAGTCCAAAGATATGGTTTAGGGCCTTCTTTAGATTAGGCACTTGCTGCAACAACATCCTCAATAATCTGTCACAGTCTTTCAATAGAACTATTCGCTTAGATAGAAAGAAACCATTACTAGATATGTTGGGAAGATATTAGAAGGCAATGTATGGTAAGGAATGAGAAGAGATATGTGATTGGTGGGGATGCTCGAGGATAAATGTAAGTTTACCAAAAAAGCACATGCAGAGATTGAAAAAATGATTGCTCGATCACAGTTTTGTGTTAGGTGGACTGCACGGCACAATACTCATGAGATAAGGCATGGAGAGGATTGTTTTCACGGTTGATATGAATGGACATAACTTCTGGTTGTAAGAAGTGGTAGATGACTGATATTCCTTGTATCCATGCTGCCTCTGTTATTGTTGGAAAAAACATAAAGTAGAATACTATGTGGCTGATTCGTACACGACGAGCCTTGTGGGCAGCAAACCTACGAAGATGGTATAAAACTTGTACAAGGACCTCTTATGTGGCCCAAAGAGAACATAAATGTTCTTCCACTTCCATCAAGAAGAGGTAATCGTGGGAGGCCAAGCAACTATGCTAGAAGAAGAAGAGTCAATGAAATAACTTCTTCAAGTAGCACCAGACTCTCACGCAAAAACAGTAGAATCGTGACTTGTTCGAACTACAAGAAGAAGGTCACAACAAACAAGGCTGTAAAAACCTGAGGGTTGAACCACAACCAAAAAAACCAAGGGGGTCGGCCAAGAAGAAGCTTTTTTGGACAAGGTCAAGCTTATCAAGCTTCTCAAGGCCAAGCTTCTCAAGGTCAAGCCTCGCAAGGCCAAGCTTCTCAAGGTCAAGCTTCTCAAGGTCAAGCTTCGCAAGGCCAAGCTTCTCAAGGTCAAGCTTCTGAAGGCGTAACTGCAACCGCTTCACAGCCGCAACCACCAATGCATACTTCAAAGCCACATCAACCACTTCACGCTTCACAAACACAACCACAACCACCCAATGCACATTTCACAGCCACAACCACAACCACAACAAGAAGGATCACAGTCTGGATGGGATATTTGGTTTAATTGTTCAAACTAATGATGTAGGGTTCTTGTCTTATTTTGCTATTTTGTATGGGTTTGCCGCATCTTATGAAAACAATTTTTGGATATTAAACTCTTGTTAAGCATCTAATGAAAACGACAATATTATCTTTGATTCCCATCATGTCAAGTTTGCTTCAATACTTTTAAGCACCTTGATTCCCACATTTTTCGCCCACTACAGCAATATTATAAGCATTCTTTCTCTAAGAAACACATGCACTTACATTAAATTAATAACTAAACATTGAAAGATTGTTCAACAAAAATGCCATTACACTAACATCCGAACAAGGAAGCACAACAACACATGACTACACATGGCCTTACACTAATAATCAAGCTTTTTGTCTGTCTTCCCACTACAAATGCAATGGTCATCAACATAATCCAAACAAAACCAGCTACCGCCAAGCCTTTCTACTTCCATATTTCTTGTTTACTCAACAATACTTCTTCCTTCATTTCTTCATCATGCAAAACAACTCATTTACTTTAGATTTCATTTTATAAACCTCATTAGTAATGACTGCTAGTTTAGGTAAAGCATCTTCGATCTCTTCAAAGATGGCCTCTTCTACCCACTTAAACAAATGATCCTATTTAACAAATGTTAAGCATCTTCATTTTCAAGAAACTTAAATCACGACACAGTGTATTGTTGTATTTCCAACACATTCTGTTTCTGTAACTTACATCATTTTGGTTGTCCATGAAGTCACATATCTTTTACACACACACCTGAAGAAGGGTCGTCCATGATTCGTTTGTGTCTTCGACATTAACATCACGACATCTAGCCCACACACACACTTTGTCGGAAGACCACAACCTATAACGAAAAATGTTGTCACAGAGCTAGAACTCATGGACAGAGTTTTGATTTGGCTGAGAAATGAGAAATCGGGAAGAAAACAAATTTGGGGATTTAGGGACTTTAGGGTTTGGTTTATGGAAATCCCCCCAATTAATGATTTTGTCATGTCAATAAAACGTTGACGTTTTTATTAACAACACAACTAACTGGACACTACAAGAGAACATTAGTTTAAGGACCAATTTGTACAATGTTTTTGGGACGTCGTAAAATTGGGAGGTATTTGCAACTCCCTTACGATGTTTTGAGATTTCGTCGTAAAGGAGTTGTAAAAAGACAACGAAAATTTTCGTTGTAAACAAGTCGGTATTTTATGATCCTTATCATAAACTAGATGGTAAACTAGATGGTAAATTCACACTAGCTCGGTAGCTTGATCGGGGTTCAAATTAATCCTACAAATTTTACTTCAATAATTTCTTGCAAGAACCCATTGGAAACATCAACCGCAGAGACAATTGAGATAAGAGTTAAGGTCATCAAGGTGAGTTTAAAAGTCATGGAAGCTATCAGATACGGAACGGTGATATACTGCCAACAACAAAACGACTTCAGATGGTAAAACTATGGCTTCGGTTTTGTACGATCATCTTTTTGCTAAGTGTTAATTAGAATATCTCATATCGGTTAAGTTTGTAAACAATATATAAATACATAAAAATAAATTTGTTGAGGTAATTTTTAAATGTAAATTAGAATCATATAAACATATAATATTAGAGTTCAAATTCAATCCAATTATATAACACTCGTGAATGTTCAGTATTATAAACTTTATACTTCATATATTAATTCCTAACACATCATATAGAACACTCGTGATTAGGATCGTGAAACACATAGCAAAAACAAAAATTGCACAGAACGTCGTAAAAACGATGGAACAACAAAATGTCGTAAAGACGTTGGCACTTAACAACGTCTTTACGACGTTTTGTATTGTACCGTTATGGTACCTTGAATCCACCTTTCCCAACCTCTTTACATCGCTTACGTTGTAAATTCGACGCCTAACTTTACAACTCTTTTACGACGTAACATGAATTCCCAACTCTTTTACAACTCCACGTATTCCTTATAAATATATCACCAATTTTGCAACATCATTCCATCATTCTCCATTCCACAATCTCTCTCTAAGGTATTCCTCTCTCCCTTCTCTATACAATTTTTTGTGTGGCAAATATATGATTTAGAACATATATATATATATATTATATATATAGAGGTTGTTTAGAAATTATGTAGTAGATACGAAATTTAGAATTTTAGTGTTTATATATTATTTAGTAGTATACAATCCAATGTCTAATACAGAACATTCTTTTGTAGGTACTACAAATTATGGCACCTCGTAAGCATACATGCCGTGTACATTACAGTGACATGTTGCACGGCACCACATCGTCTTCTCCTTCCTCGGCTATGCCAGAGACACAGTCACAGTCCCATCATCAAAGGCATACACCGCCGCATACTTCCTCGACACCAGAAGTGGCCGTAGAGATCGCTTTGAACGAGCAAGTGGCTGAAGATCAGACGACCGTAGTTCGAACATGTTCGACGAATTACTCCGTTAAATATTTTGTAATTTATAATTAAAATTTGTAAAAATATTTTAATTTTATAGTTTAATTTTAAATAATAATTTTATTTTATTCATTTCATAACTTTATTTTATTACAAATATTTAATTTAATATTTTTAATTTTTTTAAAAACCAAATCATATTCCTTAAATCGTTGTAAAATTTTCGTCCTTAAGTCGTTGTAAACATTTTCGTCTTTAAATAGTTGTAACATTTTCGTCTTTAGTTGGTTTTAACTTTTCGTCTTTCGTTGGTTGTAAATAATTTCGACTTTAATACATTGTAACACATTTCGACCCTAATTAGTTGTAAACAATACGTTGTAAGTTAGTTGTAAATTTAGCAAGTAACTTACAACGTTTAATTTGCCATCGAGCTTACAACGCCCTCTTCATTTTACGACATTTTTACAACGTCTGTTTTACGACGTTTAGTAACGAAAATAAGGCGTTGTTAATTTTTACGACGTTTTTACAACGTTTTTTGGCTTACGACGTGCAAGACACGACGAACCACGTGGCGTCTCTAATGCGTTGTAAAATACATTTACAACGCATTAGGGACGAAATATGGAGTTGTAAAAGATGTATTCTCTTGTAGTGGGAGTGTTATCCTACTTAACGATGAACCTTTAAGATCTCAGTCAAAACAAAGATGAGGTTTTTAACGACATTTTTCCCGTATTATATTTGCTAAATAGAAAAAAACTATAAAAGTTTATAAATTTATTATTTTCTGTTTTCCAAACAATACACAAACTTTCCCACGTTATTATTTCACTACACAAACATTCAAAAAAATTACACATATTGGATTCTAGGATATTTCAGAATTCAGTGTTTAATAAATTTAACCTATTATTCATTTATTTATTTGAATATTTGATATCAAATATGAAAGATACCAAACTCCTATGATTTGGGTATGAAGTTTTTATATAACAGCATCACTATCAAATTCTTCACAATATATTCAAACATAAACGATTAGTTGTATTGTGATCACGAGTTTACTATTTAAGATAATTTAAGATCTTTTTCTAGGTGATATTCGTACCTTTAAGATCAAGTCACTACAAGAGAACACGTCTCTTACAACTTCTAATTTCGTCCCTAATGCGTTGGTAAGAGACTTTACAATGCATTAGAGACGCCACATGGTTAGTCTTGTCATGCACGTTGTAAGCCAAAAAGAGTTGTAAAAACGTCGTAAACATTAACATCTCCGTATTTTCGTTGTTAAAACGTCGTAAAACTGACGTTGTAAAAACGTCGTAAGATAAAGCAAGTGTTGTAAAGTCGATGCCAAACTAAACATTGTAAGTTAGTTGTAAATTTATCAAGTAACTTACAACGTATAGTTTACAACTAATTAGAGTCGAAATGTGTTACAATGAATTAGAGTCGAAACCATTTACAATTACCTAAAGACAAAAATGTTACAACTATCTAAAGACGAAAAGATTTACAACTACTTAAGGACGAATGTGTTACAACTAATTAGGGACCATTTTTTATAATTCTTGCCAACGATTTAGGGACTAATATTTATTTTACTTTTTTAATTAAAATTATTAAATTAAATTTTTGTATTTTTATAAAATTATAAAATGAATTAATTAAACATAATATATAAAATTAAAATATAATATTACAATGTTTTTACAAAATTTAATTATAAATTACAAAATATTTATCGGAGTAATTCGTTCAACATGTCCGAACTACGGTCGTCCTGATCTTCAACCACTCGCTCGTTCAAATCGACCTCGACATTCTCTGTAGGCCTAATCCCGAGGTTCTGACGTCTAAACTCCAAAGCCGCAGTTGCATGAGTATTGCCCGCAACCAAAATATCCATCGTGGACTCCATGGATGCGAATTTCTGATCCGTCGTTTGCTTTAGCGAAGCAATTTCTGCATGAGATTCTTGCAACTGATTGGGAAGTGAGTTTTTGCCTATCGAGTTAGACGTGACTCTCTCGACATCTTGGGCGGATTCTATGCCAATAATTCGTACCTTTTTTATGTGAGCCATCTACAAAAATGTTTTGTGAGGAAATAATTATTATTTAAATTATGTTAGATAATTAAAAGTAAATAGATTATTTAATTTAATATCTGCTTATAAATCGCGTTGATTTGAGGAGCACTCAATTCTACAGGAGTACCATTTGAGGATTCGAGGGAAAGCTGGATTTGACGCTCATGAACCGCAGCTTAAACCTCGCTGTGTAGAGCCTCACACTGTGGATCAACGAAGATGTCAAATTTCTTCTTATGCGTTGCGGCATACAATTCTGGAAGCGTAGGAATCTGTCCAGTTTTTCTGAATAAATAAAGAAAATTTAAATTAAATAGTAATTTATGTTAATTAATATTGAACAAATTTTTTTTTAATTTTTAAAAATAATTACTATTTGTATTGCAACATCGCTGAAAGGCATCTGGCCCGCAGTGTGCGGCATTACGACTGGTAAGCCATCAGGATCAATCGTCTTCCAGGAGGCAAAACTTTGAGCAGCTCTTCTCACCGATGTAGGGTCTACCCAGTAACTCTTAAATATTTCCCAACACGCGCTGATCATGAACATGGGTTTCCCGGCATCTCCCTTCACCTCCCACTCGGTTTTCCAGTCCGAGAGTGTGTTACAAAGCCGCTTCATGATTTTGCGGTTGAACTCATGTCAGACAGTTTCGTTGATGAAGACGTTCAAATTCCAACGTTGCAAGTAGAAAAAGAAAGTAATTAGGATTTAATAGTTATTAGTTAATATGTTTAATAGTGTGGTTATGCGAAAGCCGCTTCATAATCTTGATTCACGTTATGCGAAAGTAGTGTGGTGTTGATTACCAATTGGCAGTCGGCTCCACGAAGTATCTTTTGATGCATTTCGTGATGTTTCGTCCCACCTTGCTATCAACACCGAACCTGAAATTTTTTTTATATAGATATTATATGTTATTGAACTATAAATACTTATGTTAAATTTGTAAATTTAATTAATTTAATATATAAATTAGAACGTACCAATAGGTGCCAGTTGGACGATCGATATGTAATTGCGGCAAATTCTCTCGATTTGGAGCTATGAGAATATCCTATACCCGGTATTGCGCATAAGGTGCATCCGGCGGCACCAAAAGGTCTAGAGGGACCGCCGCATTCTTTGGTGGAGGTTCTATGACAACTTCTGGTGTCGGAGAAGTTTGCGGTGGAGTATGATTTTGATGTTGGGACTGTGACTATGTCTCTTGCACAGCCGAGGAAATAGAAAACAATGCAGTGTCGTGCACCATGTCACTTTAATGGACACGGCGTGTATGCTTACGGGGTGCCATATTTTTTAGTACATACAAAAGAATTTTCCGTATTAAAAATTAGATCGTATACTACTAAATAATTTATAAATCCTAAATTTTAAATTTCGTACCTACTACATAATTTCTAAACAACCTATATATATGTTCTAAATCCTATATTTGCATACAAAAAAATTTTAGAGAGAAGAGAGAAAGGAATACCTTAGAGAGAGAATGAGGATTGATGAATGATGGAATGATGTTGCAAAATTAGTGTTGTATATATAAGGAGAACGGGGTGTTGTAAACGGGTTGGGAAATCAGTTTTTGTCGTAAAGGAATTGTAAAAATAGGGTCGAATGTACAACGTAATCGATGTAAAGAGGTTGGCAAAGGTGGGTTCAATGTACCGTAACAGTACAATGCATGTAATTTCTAAGTAACATTGTAACGACGTTGGTCGAAGAAAACGTCGTAAAGACGTCGACCCTTAACAACGTCTTTACGACGTTTTTCAGGGCCAACTCTTTTACGACGTTTCTTACCATTTTTTTTACTAAGTGTTTTCAAAATGTTTTTTTTCTAAGTGTTTTCACGATGTGTTCTTCTTTACGATGTCTTTGTCTTTACGCTGTTTTCTTTTAAACGACTATATATTTGTTTTCGAGTTTTTAATCACAAGTAATCTATTAAATTCAAATGATTTAGAAAACTTTGATTGATATAACATATATTACATTAAAATAGTAACATAGATTGTTCGTACATTATAAACCGTAATATCAATATGATTTTTTACCATTACTACCATTTCCACTACTTGGATTATCACTCTCTGCAAAGTCGTCACGATCCTCATCGTCAACATCTTCTACAAGGAGATCCTCGTATTCTTGGTTTTCCGGATCGATAAGCACCACTAGCTCTGTACCTTGCTCTGGCACTTGCATAGATGTACATGATTCTTCTTGCAACGGTAAATCTCCACCTGCAATAATTCGCCCACGGGGAGTGATCTTCATTGTAGCTAACCAAAATTGATTCCTGATTCTTTGATCCTTGGACATGGAATGAAGCTAACTTGCTCTGCTAAGACGAAATGTTCAAATTTGTTGTATCTTCTCCTCCCATTTACATCCACAACTCCAAATTTGCTGTAACGGACACCTCTGTTGATTACGGGATCAAACCAGTTACATTCGAATAGCATAGTTTTCAACCCAATTAATACCACAAATTCGACTTCGATAATCTCTTGCAAAACCCCATAGAAATCGGTTTCACCCTTCACACATACTCTTCTTATGCCAGTTATGATGTCCGTAATAATCCGACATATTATTAGGATCATGTCAATTACCTCCTCGAGGAATAGTTGCCAAAGCCCCGTAATAATCCATATTTGCTTCGATTTCCTCTCCTCATAGATACAATGGTGGGGGATCCTTTACCTTAACTTTACTTCTCAATAGAGTCGTGTTCTGTCGGTAAGGATGGTTAATGGGAAGAAATCAACGATGATAATCAAACCAAGACGTCTTCCTACCATGCTTCAGTTGAAATGCATCTGTCCTCCCAAGGCAATATGGACAAGCCAATCTCCCATGTGTTGTACAACCTGATAACATTCTGTAGGCACAGAAGTCACTTATCATCCATATATGCACCACCTTCATCGTAAAAATTTTTTGGGCAGAACAATCATATGCTCGAACCCCGTCTGTCCATATCTGTTTCACCTCATGAATCAGAGGTTGCAAGAACACGCCAAGAGACCATTTCGGATGATTAGGACTAGGAACAAGTATACTTAGGAATAAAAATTATTTTTCCATGCACATTCCGGAGGAAGGTTATAAGGCGTGAGGATTACTGGCCACAAAGAATATTATCTACCAGACATTCCAAACGGACTAAAACCATCGGTGCATAGAGCAAGATAAACATTCTTAATATTCCTAGCAAAATCTTTTTGTACCGTATTAAAATGTTTCCACGCCTTTGCATCTGAAGGATGATTAATCTCTCCATCTGTCAGTGAATGCTCTGCATGCCATCTCATCGCAGCTGCTGTCATCTCCGACTGATATAACCTCTTCAATCTATCATTTATTGGCAAACACCACATCCGTTGTTATGGTACTTTCTTACGCCCACTCCTTTGTGCCTTATATCTTGACTTCTTACAGAACCGACATTTTTGTAACACATCATCATCTTTCCAATAGATCATACAATTATCTATACAAACATCAATGGTTTCACACGGCAACCCAAGACTATAGACCAATTTTTGCGTCTCATAATATGATTCAGCACACACATTGTCTTTCGGCAAATACTCTTTGAGCAAATCAGTCCACATATTCATGCATGACTGAGATGAATTACATTTTGTTTTAATATTCATCATCCTAGTTGCCAATGATAATTTAGACAAACCTTCTATACATCTCTCGTAAAGACGCTGGTTTTCAGCATCTAGCATGTCATAAAACCTTTTTGCATCTAAATTGGGTGCCTCAGATACTATAGGTTGATCAATATTAGTTTCCTGAAATGCATCTGTGACCATCTCATGCATCCTATCATGCTCCACAACCCCATGCAAATTACTTGATTCACCTATATTAGCATCAACATTCTTAAAATTACTATTACTTGCTTCATCATTCCCACCACCACTATCACCTTCCCCATGGTGAAACCAAATATAATAATGTGGTGTAAACCCTCTATTTAATAGATGATTCCAAACAGTTTCTACTCGAGCGAATTTCGTATTTTTGCATTTTCGACAAGGACAGAACATCTTACCCGATTCAACCGTGATTTCGGTTTGACTAGCCTTGTGCATGAATATTTCTGCCCCGTTCATAAAATCATTTGCCACAATTACAGCAACATTTCTATGCATATACATCCACTTCCGTTGCTTGAATATATCTCCACCAAAATACATTTTTTGGATTTTTTCCCAAAACTGTTTTTTTTCTCTACCAAGTTTTTTTTTTTGTTTTTTGATGTTGTGATTAATGAAGAGAGCTTTCCACCTTATATAGGCAAAAAATTAACGATGATTTTACAACTTCTCGCAAAATACGAGTAATTTACAACACATGTACCTAACCATAAATATCTAATTTGAAATTTTGTCCTTAAATAGTTGTGACCTATTTAGTCGTAAAAGAGTTGCAAAGTAGAGACGTTTTAACAATGAAATTTAACAACACCTTTACAACATAATTTAGAATTTTATTTGAACCTTTTACGTAAGACAAAAAGCGTGTTTACCTAATTTCATATTCGTTATTAATTCGATGTAAAATATAGAGGTCGTAAAAGAGTTGCAATTTAGGGACTAATTAACAACGAAATGTATTAGAAATGACAAAACGTTGTCAAAACGTTGTAAAATCTTAACTTGTTTACAACGAAAGTTTTCGTTGTCTCTTTACAACTCCTTTACAACGAAATCTCGAACGTCGTAAAGGAGTTGGAAAGACCTCCCAATTTTACAACGTCCCAAAAACGTTGTAAAATTTGGTACCTAAACTGATGTTCTCTTGTAGTGAGTAGATTGAAAAACTAATCATCTGCTAACCCTAAATTTAATCTAAATCATAGAAGAGTTAAGTATATAATGTTGTAAGAACGTCAAATATTAAGCAAGACAGGCTTTGGTTCTCACACATAAATCTGAATCATATTGAAACATATATGGTTTAACAGGATAATATAGTTTAAAGAGGGAGACAAATACGATAAATCAACTAAGAAACCCTGAAGATATATAACAATAACGTGGGTTGGTTTATAAGTTTATAGGTAATGATTTATTAAGGAATAAAGACACATGTTGAGCTTGTGTAAGCATCATGACACATACTTGTAAGAAAAAAGAGTGTCTTGAGTCAAAATTGAAATTGGGAAATTCCACGTGGCAGTAGGTGGATGGAATATTCCAGGTCGTATAAGCTGGCTTCCATAAGCGGTTATGATGATAAGTTGAGCCTAAAGTGGAGCCAACCTCTGAGAATGAGATGCCTCTATTCACATCCATTTGCTTCTTCCACCTTTCATTTCTAATATTCTTTGCTTTTTTTATTTATTGAAACTACTCGCAAGAATATCATTTATATGAAAATAAAATCATTATAGGAACTATTCTTCTTCATTTTCTCAAACGAAAAATTTATAATTTTTGAACTCTTATGGTGTATAGATTTTAATTTTTTTTGTGAACCCGTATATAGATTGATTACAAAGATAGTCAATAAAGGTCTTTGTGTGTGTGTATGACAAAGAAATATAAGATCAACATCAGAATTCTAAATACATACCTTTAAGATATGACATATAACGAACTATGTTACTATTTTATTACAAAACAAGTAACATTTAAATATTGACTTTGCGTATAGTTTAATTTTCGTGGAAGAAAATATAATAGAGTACAAATATGATTTTGAAACAACAAGCACTTATATATGACACAAACAAAAAAACATCTTCTTAAGATAAAGAATAAAAAATCGTTTTTATTTGGCATGAAAATAATAGTATTTATTGTTGACGCATTGTTGATTTCTGCTTATATGTAATAATATTCACTAATAATTAGTAGATAAGGCAGTAGAATAAAATATTAACTATTACAAATTGTTCATCATAATTTAGATTGTGGAAATAAAATACTTTATAGTTGATTTTTATGCCAAGATTCTATATTATGTAGAAAATAAATTTGATGGATTATTTGTTGGCAAAATACAAATAAAAGTTGAAGGTTTTAGTTGTAAAATTTCTATATGTATAATAAAAAAACGCTTACACATGTATATAATCGGACTAAGCTTCCGCATAAAGCTGAGGAAAAGAAAAAGAGAAGACGCACACCGAAGACTACAATCCTGGTCTCCTGCTTCTTCGCCTCTGCAATAATTTTCTCTGAAACTAGCTCGATTCGGCCATGGTGAGCTCAATTTTTATCTCGTCTTTCTCTCCTTATATTTCTCTTTCTCTGTTCTTTGTTCCCTGTTGCTTGACTCGAAGTGCGCTTCTCGATTCGAGTTCCATTTCGTTTTGTTTCGTTTTGGGTTTTGTTTCTTCGGATTTCGCTTCTCCCCCGAAGTGTTTTTTGATTAGATCTGGGGATGGACTCGTTTTTTTTTGTTTAGATCTCTTGAGATTTTGGATTTGTATGGTCGAAGGTGCTAATCTAGGATAGTAAATCAGACGATGATAAACTCTTAACAATTTTCAGTGTGTTTCTTTTGGTTAACTTAATTTTTGACATCAGGGGAAACTGGTTGTTCCATGTGTGTTTCCACTTTTCCCTTTGATTTTAGGGTTTCGGTTGGTTTGTTGAGCATATATCTCTAGTGACAATCCATCTTTTTCCTGTATTGAATTTTGTTTTCTCTTAATTAGCATTCAAGTGTAGACTGTTTATTACAAACGTGTACTGATTTTGTTGATGGAAGGTGTCATTGCATTTATAGCTAATAACCTTACAATCTGTGTATCTGATGATAGCTCTTGACCATCGTTCAAATATGTTGTGGAAGTTACCTGCGTCTTCCTTTTGATATTAACACAAGGACGATCTGTTCATGGTTAAGTTACCTGTTACTAGAGTTTTAGTTTCTGCGTTGAGCTATTTTTGGATTGAAGATTTCAGAACAGATCTTAATGCAAAGTGCCGTTCTAAAAAACGTGTGCGTATGTGTTATTAAAAGGGATTTGTATCTCAATGGTCTTTGTGTTGTTTGGTAACAGGCTAATGCAGCATCAGGAATGGCAGTCCACGATGACTGCAAGCTGAAATTCATGGAGCTTAAGACAAAAAGGACATACCGCTTCATCGTTTACAAGATTGAGGAGCAACAGAAACAAGTGATTGTTGAGAAAGTGGGTGAACCTGGTCAAACCCATGATGACCTTGCAGCAAGTCTTCCAGCTGATGAATGCCGTTATGCTGTTTTTGATTTCGATTTTCTCACTTCAGAGGATGTCCCAAAGAGCAGGATTTTCTTCGTCGCATGGTAACTATAACTACTGTCTCTTTTCAAACTTTTCTATCTTGTGTCATATCAAAAGAATTCTCTTGTTGTTTTTGCCAAGGTCTCCGGACACAGCAAGAGTGAGAAGCAAGATGATCTATGCAAGCTCCAAGGACAGGTTCAAAAGAGAACTAGATGGCATTCAAATCGAACTTCAGGCAACCGATTCAAGTGAGATGGATCTTGATGTTTTCAAAAACCGAGCCACCTGATGAAGAAATCTCCTAAAAATTTCTGTTGAATCACAAACTTTTTCCTACTATTACCAAGTGATGCTTTTTCTTAAAGTCTGCTGTGATGGTACCAACCAAAAACAGCTTCATTTTATCAGACGTTGGTCTTTGTCTTCCATGTCTTCTTTGGGTCCTTAACAGTGTTGTTGTCTTAAAACTTAAGAGATTTGGCTTGTGCTCTTTTACCATTGTGTAAGAAACCCAATCCCTTCTATCAAATATGAATCCTATTGGCACATTTTCAGGTTTGGAGGATCGTCCAAATGGTTTAACAAGCTTTTGCTCAGTCAAGTCTGGTCCAATGGTTTAACGTGAATGGAATTTAGTTGTCTTGTAGTCAAAGAGAGAAACATAGAAGTCGTTTTTGTAAATTGGAAAGAGACATAATATTAGAATGGGGAACGAGAAATGAAACATATATGAAAAAACCGGAATCTATGAAAGTAAGTAGAATGTCAGTAATATCAGATCAAGGGTCAGATTGGACAAGTCCAAGACACCTGAAATTTAATTGTCATTTGTGCGACATCTATTAGACCATCGAAGAATTCTGAATTGCACATGCATAAACAATCATATTGACATTATAAGTTTCGTCGACGTTTAACGTAAACAAGTCGTCTATATCTCTAACTGACAATTGTAATCCAAATGGTTACAATTGGTATACAGACAACACTGAATTAAGACCAACAAATGTCAATGAAACAAAGTATTTGGTGAAGCAAGGTTAGAAGATATTTTTATAGTAAATAAATTTTTTAGTCATGTATTTTTTTTGTCAACAAATTTTTGTAGATTATTCAAATAGACTTTGAAAACAAAAAAATGAGAAATCAATATTTATAAAAATAATATCCACGATAAAATTCTCACATTATATTATGTTGACTAAAACAAAAATTATATACTTACCAAATAGTCTTTTTTGTAATTTTTTTTTACCAAAAATTAGTTTTTTTTTTTGAACACCAAATAGTTATAGTTCACAAAAAAAAAAAAAAAATATGGTGAAAAAAAGAAGAAGAAAAAAAGAGGAATATATAAAGCTGATGAAGAGTTTCTCTATATATTCGGATCATAGCTTCCAATTAACGCCGAACAAAGTAAAGAGAGAAGCAAAAGAGTCATTTGAAGTAAAACATCTTCTTCTTCTCTGCGTTTCCGAAATTCTCTCTGACACCGTTTTGATTCAGCCATGGTAATACTCCATTTCTCTCTTTTGTTTGTTTCTACCTCCTCAATTTTATGCTCTCTTCTCTATTTTTTGTTGTTTTGTTTTCGTCTCGGATTTGAATATCGATTTTGGCTCACTAGATCTGGAAGATGTATTTGTTTTCTCCGATCTGATCTCTGAGATTTTGTGTGTTTTGTGATCGGTGGTACTGATCTATGCCTGTACGAAAAAATGTGACGAACAACTCATAACTCTGTGTTGCTTCGCTAGTTAGAATCGAAACCATGAAGAATCTTCTACTTTCGTTTATTTTCCTTAAACTTTTTAGTTGAGTCAGTTCTACGAATTATTGATCGTGTTTACAATAATATTCGTTTGTTTGATCCATCGGGCTTGTTGTGTGTTGAAATCGATAGCTCTCATACCTCATGATGTCTCTGTTGCAATTGATCGTTATTAGAGATGCATCAACGAGTCGATTTCCAGCTTTTGTGTTTAGATATTCTAGTTTCAAAGGTTTCGGGAACTTGATAAGACACCTATCAGAGAACAGATCCTTTGGTTTTAGCATTGTGTGGCTGCTATTACAAGCTAGGCTTTGTAGGATCTGGAAATGTGTTTCTTTCTGGGGATGTGATGTGAATCTGAATGCTTTTGTTGTTGTATGATAACAGGCTAATGCGGCTTCGGGAATGGCAGTCCATGATGACTGCAAGCTGAGATTTCTGGAACTGAAGGCGAAAAGGACGCACCGTTTCATTGTCTACAAGATCGAGGAGAAGCAGAAGCAAGTGGTTGTTGAGAAAATTGGTGAACCTATTCAAACCTATGAGGATTTTCAAGCAAGTCTTCCAGCTGAAGAATGCCGATATGCCATTTATGATTTTGACTTTGTCACTGAGGAGAACTGCCAGAAGAGCAAGATCTTCTTCATTGCATGGTAAAATGATCTTTTCATTTCTCCATTCTTACAATTTGGTCAAACTATGTAACTTCCTTTCCTACCTTGTGATGATGATTAATGATGATCTGTTGTTGTTTTGTCTGTCAAAGGTCTCCGGACGTAGCAAAGGTGAGAAGCAAGATGATATATGCGAGCTCCAAGGACAGGTTCAAGCGTGAACTCGATGGAATTCAAGTAGAGCTTCAAGCTACCGACCCAACTGAGATGGATCTTGATGTTTTGAAAAGCCGCGTGAACTAAAAGGAATGCTCTCTTTGAATAAGCTATCGATCATATTTTGAAATGGTGTTTTCTATATTCTCTTGCAGTTTCTTATGGCTGTTATGAAAACTTAACACCCTTCAGTCTATGTTGTCTGGTCTGTCTTCTGTCTCTTTGTTAACTGAAAAAGTCTTTCATCTAAATTTGAAATTATTGCAAGGTTTGTTCTGTGTTTGCTTCCTTTGTTTCAACTCTACAAAAGCTTCAGATTTGTGTAAAGATGATTCCCTTAAACCTTCTCTTTGTTCTCTTTGTTACAAGGGAATACAAAATGAGACAAGTATACGCCTTTTATTACTCTAGACTAAAACAATTATTTTATTTGATTGTTATGTCAAAGAGTAATTCAATTTATACACTTACAAAAGAGGTCAGGATTTCGGACTTGACTCGTTCGAAATAGTTGTTCCATAGGTCTTAAAGTTGGGCTTCAAGCCTTGTCTCAACATTTCATTCCTCAAATCAGCCGCCTTCTCCATCTCTCCCGACACACAACAACCGCGTATCATGGTGTTATACGCTACTCTGTCGGGTCTTACTCCTTTGTCTGTCATCGAGTTCCATAACTCGATGGCTTGCTTCACATTGTTTTTTCTAAACAGCTCATAGATCATCGTTGTGTAGGTTATACAATCCGGAGAAACACCATTACTTAGCATTCTTCTTATGAGCTCAGAAGCTTCTTCTATTCTCCCTTGTCTACTAAACCCACGAATCAACATATTGTATGTTGCAGTGTTTGCTAAAAGACCTTTCAATATTGCATCATGGAGCTCCACAGCTTTCTGCATGTCCCCTTCTCCTGTAGTGAGAATGTCAAGAAAACAACCATATGTAACTTGGTTAGGAACTGGATTGCCAGAAAGCATCTTCAAGCAAAGAATTTCGGCTTCATTTACAAATCCGGCTTTGCATAATCCGTTGATGACAGCAGTGTAGGTGACTTCATTAGGTACACACCCTTCAGTAGTCATCAAATCCCATAACCCAAATATATCCTCAAATTCTCCGGTTCTGCTCTTTGCATCAATCATACTTGTATAAATTACACCATCAGGCTTTAGTCCTCTATCATGCATCTCCTTTAAGAGTCCAAGAAACATCTTTCGGTCTTTGTGCTTTAAACTTCCATCTATAAGAACACTGTAGCACACAAGGTCCAAATCCACCCGTTTAAACACCATCTCCTGACAGACGCTTATGGCCTCTTTCAATCTTCCTTCTCTGCAGAATCCTTGTAAGAGTGCAGCATAACATATCTCATTAAGCTCACAGTTTTCCTTGTGAATGCTATTTACAAACTCTTTAGCTTCCAAAGCTCGACCTGTGAAACATAGTCCATGTATCAAGGGTCTATACGTGTATGTATCAGGCACAATACCTTTTTCGATCATCTCAGTCTGCAATTCAAAGGCTTTAGCCATGTCTCCTTCTTTGCAGTAACCTTCTATCATGACATTATAGGTCACTCTGTTTGGCTTAACATTCCATTCTGCCATCTCGTTAAATAGCTTTACTGCTTCACTAATCAATCCAGCACGGCAAAGACCTGATATCAGTGTGGTGAATGTATAAATACTTGGCGCAATACCCTTCCCAGTCATCTCGTGGTAGAGCCTAAGAGCCTTGTCTACTTTCCCTTTGGTACAATATCCACCCATTAATGATGTGTATGTTACCACTGTTGGCTCCAACTTTTTATTAACCATCTCTGCCATGAAATTTTCTGCTGCATTAATTTCACCGAACTTGCAGTGCCCGTTAATCAAAGAATTGTATGGATAAACCGTTGGTTTTAAACCTGAATCAATCATTTTCCCCAGAAAACTATATGCCGTGTCCAGTTTCCCTCTTCTGCAAAACATATCTACCAAAATGGAATAGGTCACAACGTTTGGAGACAATCCAATTTTTGCCATTTTATCAAATAGCAACTCAGCTTCGTCAAATTTTCTACCTTTGCACAATGAGTCAATCAATGCATTGTACACAAATAGATTAGGCGACACACCATTTTCTGCTACTCTTTTAACCAAGTTAAGCGCTTCTTCAATCTTTCTCTTCTTCCTTAATCCTTCTACCAAACATGAAACTGCAGCTTCACTAGGACAGAAGCCAAACTGTAACATCTCATCCATCGTCTCTAATCCGACCTCAAATTCTTGCAATTTACATAAACCGCAGACTAATGTACAATATGTCACAACATCTGGTTTCAGCTCTTTTCCAGCTAAATCGTTCTTTATCCCAACAGCCTCCCAAACCTTCTGTTTCTTACAAAGTCCGTCTATCAACACATTATATGGAACTATATTCACATCACATCCAGTTGCCTCCATATTGATAATCATTTCTCTTGCTCGAGAGAGATCTTTCAACTCACACAAACTACGTATCACTCCTGTGTATATGTATACATCAGGAAGAATGCCCACATTGATCATATTGTCATACAATTCCATCGCCAAACCAAAATGCCTAAACTTAACTAATCCATGTAAGAGAGCACTCAAAGTTCTCACTTCAGGAAGTAAACCAAATTTCGTCATTATCCTAAACACCAAAAGGCCATCTAAAGCTCTCCTACTTCGTACATAATGCTGAATCAACAAATCAAAACTCAAGTTCGAACTAAGCTTACATTTTTCATAACAACTAAAAAGCGCATCAAATACCTCACTTGGTTTCAGTGGACGAAGGAGAAGCGTCTGCAACAGAGATGAAGCGGGCCAAAAGAGATTAGCTTGGACCAGACCGTGGATTAAAATGCAAAACGACGTAGTAGAGTGGTCGAATCCTCTGTGCAAACCAAGAAAATTGAAAAATCTCAGGCTTAATTTGGGATCATCTAGTGTTGCTATCAGAATTTCTTCAACATGGAAAGGCTTCAATCTGCTTGAGACGAGATTTGCGCTCAATGCGAACTCCCAGCTCCGTTTCCCTCGCACGATTCTCTTAATGGCATCCACAAACTGCCAATCTTCAACAATTCCACTGTTTTCTAGAGCCAAATCTATTACAGAGCTTACATTTCTGAAACTATGGCGAAAATAATAGCTTGATAATGGTCGAATCGTGCGAGGTAGCTTCATCAAAAAGGTCCACTCTGAAAATCAGAAGCAGGATCGGTTTGTGCTATGAACAACGAATCAATATCTGAAAATCTGAGAAACCGGCCGGGTCCGGGTACAACTTTCGGTCTGTTATTAATTTCAAATGGGCCTGTGTTACTAATGTAATATGGGCCTAACATTGGGCCGATATAGAAAATTTCGAGAATTGTGAGGGCGGGAAAGAAAAAAATTCACGAGGAGATTAAAGTGCGCCAAACTCGACCCGTCAGCAGTCCGTGCCACGAAGAGGATCCATTACGAACTGTCACTTACAGCTTTTCCTTCTTTTCAAAGATTCCTATTAGACCGTCGATATCATTCTATTAAAAAGCAGATCCAACGGATATAATATCGATCCGCGTCAACTTATTCTAACCAATCATATCAATCTATAAGGTATATATAAAAGCAATATCTTTCTAGTCCTTGAAGAGACATCAAGCAAGCCCAATAAGTATTTTAGCCTACTCAATCTCAGATTCTCGTTAGCCCTAGAAAACTCGAAGAAAAATCCATGGCGCCCAAGGCAGAGAAGAAGCCCGCGGAGAAGAAACCGGCCTCCGATAAGCCGGTGGAGGAGAAATCGAAAGCCGAGAAAGCTCCAGCGGAGAAGAAGCCAAAGGCCGGAAAGAAGCTACCAAAGGAGGCTGGTGCAGTAAGTGAGAAGAAGAAAAAGATGAAGAAGAAGAACATCGAGACTTACAAGATCTACATCTTCAAGGTTCTAAAGCAGGTTCATCCCGATATTGGAATCTCAAGCAAAGCGATGGGTATTATGAACAGTTTCATCAACGATATCTTTGAGAAGCTTGCTGGAGAGGCGTCTAAACTTGCGAGGTACAATAAGAAACCAACAATCACTTCTCGGGAGATTCAGACTGCTGTGAGACTTGTGCTTCCTGGAGAATTGGCGAAACATGCGGTTTCAGAGGGAACCAAGGCCGTCACGAAATTCACCAGTTCTTAAACGATTGTGTTAGGGTTTTTCTCTATAATCTTGATGTTGCTGTTTAGGGTTATTGGAATTTGGATGAGTTGATTTAGTGTTATAGAATGTTTATGCGTTTTTCACTATCTGTTTCGTTTTGCGATTCTCGTTTTGTAAGTACTGCAATTGATGCATTTGAATTCTATATTTGCTCTTTGCCCATTAATCCTATACTGTTGTGAGATTAATATTTAATTACTCTCCAGAATTTGTCAAGTTCTTCAAAATTTCTTATTTGATTTGTTTTTCAGTCATTTCGAAAATTTGGATTCTGAATGGTTAATATAATTTTATGACCTTGCAGTCGTTTCTGACTGTCAGAAATGGTTTGGATTTGGTAGTCAAGTACTTGATTCTTGTTCACAAGTAGCATGTAATATTATCAAATAATATGCGTGCATAATCCTGGCATAGATTTCGTTACGACAGGATATGGTTTTGAAATTCAATTAAGCTACAAGATCCAAAAGTGAGCTTGAGAAGTTGTCTCTTTTGGTTCTCTATTCGGCTACTGTTGCTACTTCGTGTCTGCTTTTGACCATTATGTCTCTAATGGTGTTGTTTGCTCTGTTGTATTCCAATCGCCATTGTTAATTTTATTTGCTTCATCAAATGATCATACTATCAATGCTAAACTTTAGTCTCTACTCTCTTTTTGTATTTTTTCACAAGCAGATTCCTTACAATCGTATGTTATGCTGCATCCGTCTGGTGGCTTTATTGCTAAATAGATGGACGAAATTGAACTAAGAAAAAGGAAGAAATAGGTACGATTCCCACATTTACAGGACTTTGTTTAGAGAACCCGCTTTTCGAGTAAGACCCATGTGTACAACGTGAGGCCCATATTGGTGGCTTTTACTCATCCAACGCTACGTGAGGCCCATAAAAAAGAAAGAAAGCCCCTCTAAAAATATGGCTTCGCCCGGGTTCGAACCGGAGACCTTCAGTGTGTTAGACTGACGTGATAACCAACTACACCACGAAACCTTGATGCTTTTGTGTGGTCTTCTTAAGATATTTATTTCAATAATTAACATTGAACCCTTGCCCTTTTGTCGGTTGCTTCTTCGATTGTCGCTGAACTTTCTCTCCTTCTTCTTTCATCGTCTCTCTCTTCTCTTGTTTTCCCTCCCTTCTCCGCCGTCGAAAGAGAATCGCCGAACAGTAGAGATGACGACTGGATTAGATATGTCTCTCGACGACATGATTGCCAAGAACCGTAAGTCTCGTGGTGGAACGGCTCCTGTCCGTGGATCTGGATCCGGGCCGGGTCCAACTCGCCGCAATCATCCTAACCGGAAATCCAACCGCTCTGCTCCGTACCAATCGGCCAAGGTCCAAATAAGATCTACATCTCTTCTCTCTTCTCTCTAGTTTCGCTGGATCTATCTTCACAGATCTGCCGATTCATTATGGAAATTGACCTTTAGTTTAAAAAAAAGCAAATCGATTTTGGTGTTGATGAATCTCTCTAAAGAGGAAAAACAAACAACGAATTCGTTTGGTTGTATAGGCGCCGGAGTCCACCTGGGAACACGACATGTTTTCCGACAGGTCAGAAGGACTTCCTCCACGATCCAGTCATTCTTCTGCTGGAATCGAAACTGGAACCAAGCTTTACATCTCAAATCTGGATTACGGAGTCATGAACGAAGATATCAAGGTGCCTAATTTTTCTTCTTTTCTATTCCTTTGATAATACTCTGCCTTATTAGCAAAGTGCATATTTTGGGTTTGTGGAATAGAGAAGAGAAACGAGACTTGATGGATTCTTTCGTGAAAGTGTTACATTCTGCTCTCTGTGTAATTTGGGTGATATCTGACCCTGTTCGTTAATATCCAGGAACTGTTTGCTGAAGTTGGAGAACTTAAACGCTACACTGTCCATTTCGACAGGAGTGGAAGATCAAAGGTATTTGAGATAATTGTAGTTTTGTTGTTCTCCTTTGCTCATATTGTTCCTCTATTCTGAGTGTGGAAGACTAAGTATTGTTGGCTACTTGTACTATTAGGGAACTGCTGAAGTTGTGTTTTCTCGGCGTGGGGATGCACTTGCAGCTGTGAAGAAGTACAATGATGTTCAGCTTGATGGAAAACCCATGAAGATCGAGATTGTGGGTACCAATCTCCAAACTGCTGCAGCCCCGTCTGGCAGACCTGGAAACTCGAATGGTGGTCCATGGAGGTGAGATGATTCACTGCTCATTGTTATGTATTATATTGGAAAGCTTCTTTGATCTTGTGAGGTGTATTGAAAGTTTGTGTCTTGATGTATTAGCAGAGGAGGGCAAGGGAGAGGTGGTCAACAACGTGGTGGTCGAGGTGGTGGTAGTGGTCGAGGTGGTGGTGGCACAGGAGGTGGAGGTCGTGGCAGGCGTCCTGGTAAGGGCCCTGCAGAGAAGGTATCTGCTGAAGATCTTGATGCGGATCTCGATAAATACCATGCTGGAGATATGGAGACAAACTAAAAGATGTGAGAGCTCTTCTCAGATGGCAAGGTAGAAGAGTATCGAAAAAATATTTGGCAGAGGCTTTGCCACTTAGAGCCTTTTTGGCCATGTGTTGTTCAATTGTTTCATTAGAATGACTTTATAGAGCTGAGAATCTGTGTTAAACTTTTTAAAACTGTTATTTATCTCTCCATACCCCAAGTAAAAGATGAAGAAGGAATACCAATATCATTGGCAGTGAACAGTCCACAGGCAAAAAGGGCTTTGGTTACAAGATTTTCAATTCTGGTGAATTGGTTGTATATTGTATCTTATATTGGTTTTGAACGCAGATTTTACGATAGGATGTGTTTGCTTCTATTTAGATTTTATACTTTCAACTTTGGACGACTCTATAGATCGTAAAATAAGAAAAAAAGGAATGTTTCTTCGTCTCTATAGAAAGGGATTTTAGTCACAATACATAGTCCTCTATAGCAACATAACAACTTAAGACAACAAACAAGTCGAAAGCTATTCCATGGGATCTTTCTCAAAACAGATTTTGTCTTCTCCATAGAATGAAGTACAGGTGAAGAAGGTAAAGGTCTATGGTTTTGCCTCTGTGACCAGACACCACATTATATACACAAGGATCATTTTCCTGCTGTATAAGCTTCACTACTCAGCTCTGTCTTGGCTTTTCTCGCCGTGAAAAGATGAGCGTTACGATTGAATAAAGTACCGCCTTAATGCATGAGACTATAAAGTTCCAACATGATGAGGGCCAGTACCACGGATATAGCAGTCTGAAAAATAGACTAATGAGATGCCTTGGATAGCGCCCGACCTGCATCATGAGTATAGTAATGTTACAAGTCATGCCTTTCATATCTGTGATCTATGTGCAAGTCTAGAAGACATTGAAGGAGTGGATATCAGACTGTATCACTGAACTTTGGGTTTCCAGATTCTAATGAGGAAGATGACCTGTCTTTATAACCACAAAACAATGGGTTGAGAACTGATTTTTTTTATCTCAAGGAAACACTCACAGGAAAGAGGGAATCTAAAGCATCCCAGGCTGCATGACGGACAGCTCTTGTTGGATACATTGGACCACCGGGAGAGGTAAAACTATATAAACACGCCTTTAGCCTCGTACTAGTGGTCATTCTCAGTTCCATACCTGCAGATGTAATCCAACAATGCCTTAATTTTGATTCCATGTTAGAGGTAGCACCATCTAGACAAGTTCCTAAAGAGAGATTTACCTTGAAGAGTCTTCATTTGAGAAAGATAATGTAGCAGCACTGGTTCCACCTTAAGTTTTTGCAGCTGCAACACAATAAGATATTACATGACTGATGTGTGTGATTTACTTTTGAGACAAATTTTGTAGATAGTCATAAACCTTTTGCTTCTATACCTGATCAGTAAGTTCGATAACAAGGAAATCTCCAGGACCGCCAATCAAGAAAGCATTAGGAAACTCTGGGAAGTTCCTCAAAAAGCTATCCAGTTTATCCACTGAAGCTATCAAGAAAGCATTAGGAAAATATGCTTCCAACGATAGTCTTTCAAAAAACAATGTCTTACCTGAATTGTAAAAGAAAATGAACCTAGAGAGCAAGAGATACAGTTCCCTCTGAGCCTGAAATTAGGTATGGAAAAGTCAATCTACAAACAGAAATCAGTTCACAACAATTATGACTTATGAGTAAAGAGAAAAACCCACTTACCTGAATGGGAATATTTTTTAATCGCATCTGCTCTAAAGCAACTTCCTCTAGAAGATACTGGAAGAACACAGGAGATGTTAGTTAAACTAGCAAATTGGCATGGGGACTTCATTGTGTAATAGCGACACCCTGATTAGACAAGTACCATATAATTATCTTAATTCTAGAAGATCTACCAGAGGGCATTAAACAAGGTAACTTCATAGTCCTCTACTAAGAGGATCTCTAGCATGTGTGATTTACATGTTCTAGCTCAAAGACCAGTATAAGCAGTTTGCTGAGAACATAGTCTTCGTTTATATATCAAACTCTCTTGATTAAAACTTCAAGTTCCCTATCTCTGTAGAATATTCAACAAAAGATAACGAAACTATGAAATATCTGAGGAACAGAAGATACCCGAAAGAGACTTTGGAAGCGCCTTGTATTTGTCTGGATGTCTATCCTGTAGTTAATATGAGTAAAGATTATAACTTGTTAACCTCATAATGCTTGGCTAGGCAGTCTAAAAGTAGGAAGAGACTATCAAAGTTGTGAATATAAGCCAATGCCACTACTAAAGACCCAAAGCACATGATTGAATCTAGCTACATATACACACTGAATCAAGAGATGCAAAATGAGTGAAGATGTTAATTTGGTATGGCAAAGTTTATAGATCTTACCAGAATACATTTGTTGCCCCCTGCACCAAAGCAGAAGAATACCGCAGAAGTATTTCTTGATTGTCAAGCTGAACCTCAAACAGCTAAGAAGAAATTGGAAACATAGCTAACGTTATTAACTTGGGTGGGAAAAAGATCGTACGGACAATGCAAAGAGTAAACCTTTGGGACTAAAAATTAACACCAAAGCAAAATAGTAAAGATCATAATACCCATTTATGGAACAGCAGAGAGAATATGTGTGATGCAAAGGACTGGCTCCACAGCTGCACCATCAAATCAAGTATATCTTTCCCCCTCTCCGACACTTTCACATAATAATCAGCAAGGACGTCGAAAAAACACAATGGACCATCAGCATCAGAAGAATCAGAAGAAATCACATCCTCTTCTTTGCTTAAGATCACATCTGCTTCGAATTCCAGCTTGAAAAGTTAATTCCAGTTATAAATAACAAATCAATGTTCACCTAATTGTCTCTAGAAGCAGAGAGAAGACTGAAAGCAAACAGGTCCATGAAACCAAAATGCGGAGACGAAAAGTATTTACCTTTGGCTCGTTCGTCGACTTCGAGAGCTATATCAGCAAATAAATCCTGCAACAAGTTGCGTGTTTGTGTTGGAGAGACAACAGCCTAGACCAAAGATCAAAAAGTATAAAATCGATTTTCAAGTATCAAATTTGAGATGATCAAATCCAGAAATCCAGGAATTCTCGTCATGAATTTCAATTTGAATCAATTTCATGCAATCTGGTTATGTATATCATAAATGCAAATTGAAACTCTGAAATTCGCTACTGCATGCGTCTTTCTATAGAAATCGCGTGGTCGAACAGAAATCGAATCGCGTTTTGTGGGTAAAATCAAACCGATCAACACAAATGAAAAAAGTAGATCTCTCTGTTGAAAATTCAACAAAAGATACAAGGAAAAAGCAAACCCGAGTAAGTTTCTTTATAATCTCCTGGGTAAGAGCTTCCAAATAAGCAGACCTCCGTGAAGAAGACGGCGATGAAACTTTCTCCATTCCAAAAAAGAAAATGATCCAAAAGAACTACCACATACGATCACCGGAAAATCACCTCAAAGAAATTACAGTCTCTCTCGATCTATGGCTAAGAGAAATCGAGACTGATAATGATCGTTAAGACTAAAATTATGAAGCGTGATTCGAAATACAAAAAAAATGATTGTTTGCTTTTTTCCGCTACTGTGACCTTGATTGAGAGCATATTAATCAAGTGTTCTAAATTGAAGATAAGAAAACAAAAACGACGTCGTTGCTTTCTATGCTAAGTGATGACGTGTCACCCTACTAATTACACATGTCACATGTAACGGGACTTGTCTTTACATTTTTAATGTTTTTTCTAGTAATATAATACAATAAAACTTTGATAGCCTATTCATTACTAATTTTCATAATATAATTTTTTATTTATTTATTTCATTAATATATCAATAAATTAATTATCTCTAAAAATTAATAACAAATTATAATTTTAGGACCACTCCAACATTATTAATTTATAAAGATATTACTATATACATAATTCAAATACATAGCTCTTATAATTTCTATTTGAATTTGGTAAAAAACTCGTAACTAAAAAAATAAATTTGTTTAAATAAAAATAGATTTAAGTTTCAATTACAAGCTTACATGAAGTCGAAGCCTTAAACATAGATTCTAACTCTACCATCATAATCATCTCATCACTCTCCATATCTTTTGTATATAGAGAAATTGTAGCACACTTTAAACAAAGAGCGTGTTTGAAAATGTAAATAGCGATTTCTTTCTCTTCTTGTGTTCCTCCATAATTTATCCATCGGAAATTTTCAAGACAGAAGCTCAAACATTCAGGAACAAATCTCACTTCATAATCCGGAGATACTAAACACATTTCATTTTCGAGAGGTGTCATATTTATCCGATAAGTGATCTAGAACAATATAAATGCATTTAATTAGTTTAACTCAAAGTCTTAGAAACAAATGACTAAGAAAGAAAATCTGGATTTTTACGTTGTTAAACTTGAGAGATCTTAGATTGGGAAAACTTTTCAAAGGATACACAAGTAAACTCCTCTGAAATTTGTTGTAAGTGTGTACTTCCAGATGAAGAATTTGGTTGAATATTAAATTATCAATATTACGAAGACTCTGTACACTCAAAAAAAACAACAAACAAAGAATCACAACTTATTCAAAACTATATTGTTCGAACATAATTCATGATGGAAAGATGCGCCTTCACCGAATTTGGCATATTCGCTTCGAAATTTACAATAGCAGTAGGACCAAAAATCTTAAGGTAGTTCAAAGAAGGAGCAATAATCTTGAATATCGTCTCTATATAAGTATAAACTTTTTCTTCTACAGTGATTGATAATCTACGTAAAGAAGGAACTGATATGGAGAATAGAGATATGGGGTCATAGTAAATATTTGTAAGGAAGAGATTTTCAAGAACACTACAAGCTAATAAAAGTGCACTCAAAGACTCTCGAGTCGAGAAATTCACATATTCAAGGTACAAACTTTTCAGGGGCAGGAAACAAACTGGAGAATTAACATAATTAATAGAAATATAGCCGTGGAGTTTCAAAACGACCAGTGTTTGGAAAACTCTAATGTTATTTGAAAAACTGATAGTATTACGATTTTCCATGGAGAAATTATACATAGGAGTATAAGTAACATTGATTGCGATTTCAAAGACAGTGGAACTTATATAAGAATATCAATATCCTGAATTCCATCATTAAGAAGTTTGATGCATAAGTTCTTTATTTTGGTATAAATAAAAAAAGGGTTTGCCCATTACGAGAGTTTGACTTTTTATTTATGGTTGTTGGTTTGTAAATATGTGGTTGCTTTCATTTAGATTTTTTTAGAAAGCGTCTTTCATAAATTAAAGCAAGATTTCTCTCTTTCTAATATATGATAAAGGAAAAAGAAACTATATGAAGAAGATGAAGAGAAGTAGAAAATTTTTATGAAATTTTTAACTGTTACACTATTTTACAGAGCTTACTGCACAATTCAGAACAATGATGAGTCATCTTTCTACAACTGTAAAATGTTAAAATCTTAATCCAAATCAGAGAGGATAGCATTACAGTTTTGCAGTGGAGGTCAGGATGTTTACAAGAAATTTTGGTTGAGTAAGCAATAATTCAACCATCGTCAAAGACTTCAGTCCCAAATCCAAAAATCAGTCGGCTACTTCATATAAAACTATCTTCAATTAAGAATTTTTTGGTATTGATGATGTCTCGGTAAATCATATGGTGTATACAAACTAGAGATTGAGCAACAATCAGTTGATTTGGACCACACATCAAAAGTGCTACAAAAATAAAAGAAATCAACAAACTTATTTACTTGTGATACAAGAAACCAACTATTAATATGATGTACTTATTGCAAATATGATTCTCCATAGTTTTTGTAAATGCATAACGTTTTTTATTTGTAATTCTATAGTATATAATAAAAATATCAGTAAATCACATGACAAAAAAAGAGAGAGTTAAGTCTTACAAACCAACCAACAACTAAGGTAACTCAAGTCCCAAGTCTATACATTTTCAGTCTTTTGATGACTCCCAACTTGATAAGCTAAATCGTCTCTTACCAATTTGGATATTATGATGCTTGTGGAAGAGCCGTAATAACTAAATTTTGTTTAAAATAAAAAAATAGTCCACATCAGAAGTTAACACACAATTTAGATATTAATCAAAGATTTTTGTATATAAGGGAAATTAATACTTCTTTGAGTGGTATTATTTGACACTTGAGACGTTCACCATTATTTAGAAATGTTGCCTTACGTACTATGAGAACCCCTCTCAAGGGCAGGTTCTTACGCGTTATTCACCCGTAATGATATGATCCAAAACTTCCTTTGTCTCCTCTCTACCTTGTAGATTATTGATGATCACCAGTATATTGTGTGTTGAAAGCCATGTGTGGAGTTATTAGGATTTCTGCTTTAACTGCCGCTTAGAATCAAAATTTTCACTTCTAACACCACATCATTAAATGTTTGAGGATCAAACTTGGTTAAGAAACTTTGTAGTTTGTGTTATTGTGGTTGTTGAGTCATATTCTCTACTCAACCCATTTAAGAATCCAAATCTAAGAGATTCTTGTGAGCTTTTGGGTCCATTAGCTCAGCTTCCTTTCTTTTTTGGTAATGGGATTCGACTAAATGTGATGCCCATCTGGTGATTGAATAAGAGAATAACAAACTTAAAGATTGTTATTGTCGTTAAGAGTAGATAAGAGTTCTTCTTCTTCATTCTTCAAGATAATATGCGTAAAGATGGTACCGTTATCTAGAATAGAAAATCATGACGGTCATAACAAAGATTTCTAATGGAGAGGTTTCAAGAACAAAACAAGCTAATAAAAGTGCATTGAAAGAATCTCTAATCTAAAACTTCACATATTTGAGATACAAACTTTTTAGGGACTGGAAACGAACCAAAGAACCAACAAAATCAAGAATAGTATGGCCTCTGGGTTTGAAATGACTAGTGTTTGAAATATTCTATGGTTATTTTTGGAAAACTAATAAGACTATAATAACTATTGAAGCAATACATAAACAAAGGGGTACAAATAGCACTGATTGTAATTGTGAGGACTATGCAGCAAATATTTGGAGACATAAGAGAATCTATGTAGTCAAGTACATCTTCCAAGTTCGAGATTAAGGGTTCCAAAAGCTAAATTTTTATGTAATTGTGAGGTCCTGTTGCAAAATTTAATGAATTTAATGGATGAAATGTTTGAAAAAGAGTTTCCATCAAAATCAAGTGTTGGCATCATCTTCCCTAAAGAATTCCATCGTTTAGATAATATAATTGTGGTCATTGCATCACTTACAGGAATTAATAAGAGTATACGAATAAGCAAATCATCATGTATGTGGATGATCATATTATAATGTCTAACCTTTTTTTTTTTTTTCCTTTTTCTTTTTTTTTTGTCAAAATATGTATAACCTTTTTAATTTTCAATATTTTTGTACCCATCATCATTGAAAAATAAACAGAAATTGGAAAGAACAAGATAGTTAAATTTGAAGGAGGAGCAATACTCTTATCTTTGATTCAATTAATAGTTGAAAATTTATAAAAAGAGAAATGAAATTGTATTTCTTGTTAAATTTTTTAAATTTTTCATCGATTAAGTTAAATATAGTTTTATTTAAAAATATTTAGCCGTTTTGAAAATTTCAATTTGAAAAGGTCATTTTGAAAATTATTTAAAAATGTAAAAAACTTTTAGAAAAAAGACAGAATGGAAAAAAAAATTATAGAGAAAACAATGTACATTTTCCTATTTTAAGCAAATAAATAAATTAGCTACATATGGGAAACTATAGAACTATCAACTACGATAATAGCTTTTCATATAAATTCACATCCAACTAATCAGAAAAATTTAAACAATTAAACATTTTCTCACAAAAGATTTATAATATATATATATATATATAAACATTGTTTTGTGCAGTATTTGCACTTTATATGATTGAGTGTGTGGTACTTAAACTAAATTCAAAAATTTAAACAGTTAAATAAAAATGTTCTTATGATCAAGGAAAGTTGTACATCTTTACGTGATCATACACTATATTGTATGTATTGTCTAAACACACCCATTAAAATATATGTAATACACATAATTTGATAACATTTTTCTGTAATTATAAAATATAAGTAAATCACATGACACACAAAAATGAGTCGAGTCTTACAAATCAACCAACTATTAAGGTTACTCAAAACCCCTGTCAGTATACAAATTCGACCCTATTATGCCTTTTTATTTAATTATTAATTATTTTTTTTGTCAACATTTAATTATTAGTTAAATAATATAACATATATATTAGGATTTTATTAAACGTAAAATTGTGACATTTTAATTGGACAAAATTTTTTAGCAACAATATTATTGGCCGAGAATAACTTAATCTCTTTTTAGTTAATCAGTTAACTTCACTTGATGGATCAAATCTTACAACGAGAGTTATTGAAATGTGATTCTAAAAACAGGTTTCTTGTGGTACAAGAAATCCGAATTTCAAACAATTGGAAACAGAAAAAGGGAGAAAGATGAATTTAAAGACACTATTTTAAAAATCAAAGAGACTGTTTTGGAAAAAAAAACCTTTGGATAACAAGTATCAAAGAGACTGTTCTCATATAAATGTCTAAAGTAACTTTTCAATATCTCAAACAAACGTTGAATAACAAGTATTTACAGATGGCATTGTCTCAGAATCAGACCTTAATATTGTCTCAAAAGATTCTTTCTTTCACCGGTGAGTTCTGATGTGGCTGGTCAATGGAAGCATCACGAACCAGCTTTAGCACCTCATTCATCGTAGGCCTTACATGGGTCTTTGCGTCTATACACTTCACCGCAATCGAAAAGATTTTTCTTAAGCCTTGAACTGAATACATATCACCAAGTCCAGCATCAACTATTTTACGTTCATAGTCTTCTCTTCCATATGCTCGTTTCAAAAACTGCAAACCAAAAAGTTACTATTTGTGTACTAGTTCGAGGCCGCATTGGAATATTTTTGAGGCAAAGTGTGAAAGCCATACCCAGTCAGCAAGGTTTTGTGGAGATCTCTTCTCGTCCCACGCTATCATTCCGGTGTACAAGTTCAAGAGGAATACGCCATAGCTATATACACCGGATTTAGTCGAAACAAGTTCGTCATTTTCTGTCTCTGGTGCGTTCTAACCACTTGATCCCTTGATCACGTCCACCTTTATCTGAGTCTCAGCATCATTTTCATCTACATGAACTTTTTTTGTCAATCCAAAGTCAGCCAACTTGGGCTCACAATCGTTGTCCAGTACAATATTTGCGGCCTTGATGTCGCTGTGAACCCACCCTAGACTCCCGTGTAGATAATCCAGACCCTTGGCAACACCAATAGCGATTTTCTGCCTCATATTTCAGCTCAAAACCTGTCGTGGTCTTGAACCTGTCTGACTCATGTCGTATGCTGCAAGTATTGAAGAAATTAATATACTGGCATTGGTTTTAGAGCTAAAACAGAGTTAATAATGATTCCTTACTAATGATGTAGCAATCCAAAGAGCCTCCAGACAGGAATTCGTAGATAAGGGCACGATGTTCACCTTCTTCACATTTTCCGACTAGTTTAATCACATTCGGGTGATTAGCTGAGTGTAACACCACAGTCTCTGCAATGAACTCATTAGTACAAAGTTGGTCTTCTGCATCTCTTTGTACTTTAACAGCTACTTCCTGCAAGTTATTTATGAGTTTTTTGATTTCTAACTTTAGCAAGACAAACATATTTTGAGATCAAATAACTATACCATGTCAGACATTATGCAGCGATATACAGCGCGAACCCGCCTTGACGTACAAAATATTTCTTATCTCTGATTTCGGTTGCTTTAGAGATTTCATTCCATTTGAATGATTTACAGATTGTTTGAGTTAGAGGGGGAGTGAGAACTGTTTCATTGGGACCTGAAAAATGAATTAGTAATAGCTAAAGAAAGATCCCTTAAAATGGACACTGAAAACAGAGTTGCTTATTGAATTACAAACCTTAAACGAAGAACAAGATCAAGAACCTAATGGATCAGGATATGTAGTACACGGCTAGAGTGAATACTTCTTTTAAACTCTAAACTTCTATCAAAACATAAGAATTCTACGTAAAAGGAGATAAAAAACTAACTAAAACCAAAAGAAAAACAGAGTTACTTGTGACAGAAGAAACTATAAACCTAAAGATTCAAGAAACCTGAAGATTCTCGCAGTTGGTTGATCGGTGGTTGTTTTTCTGATTTGCGTTGAATACAATCGCACAAAGTCAATGGTTGTTTGTCTCGGATACAGTCGCACACAGTCTTCATTGTAGCGAAGTAGTGTTTTCTAGGGAAATCGCACACAGTTTTTACATTTTTCATCGATTAAGTTAAATATAGTTTTATTTAAAAATATTTAGCCGTTTTGAAAATTTCAATTTGAAAAAGTCATTTTGAAAATTATTTAAAAATGTAAAAAACTTTTAGAGAAAAGACAGAATGGAAAAAGAAATTATAGAGAAAACAATGTACATTTTCCTATTTTAAGCAAATAAATAAATTACCTACATATGGGAAACTATAGAACTATCAACTACGATAATAGCTTTTCATATAAATTCACATCCAACTAATCAGAAAAGTTTAAACAATTAAACATTTTCTCACAAAAGATTTATAATATATATATAAACATTGTTTTGTTCAGTATTTGCACTTTATATGATTGTCGTTGACAAAAAAAAAACATAATAAACTAAAATTTGAGTGTGTGGTGCTTAAACTAAATTTAAAAGTTTAAACAAAAATGTTCTTATGATCAAGGAAAGTTGTACATCTTTACGTGATCATACACTATATTGTATGTATTGTCTAAACACACCCATTAAAATATATGTAATACATATAATTTGATAACATTTTTTGTAATTATAAAATATAAGTAAATCACATGACAAAATGAGTGAAGTCTTACAAACCAACCAACAACTAAGGTTACTCAAGTCCCAAGTCTATAAACTTGGCTATGTGGTCCAAACACATGATAAGCATGCCAAGATCCTATACATTTTCAGTCTTTTTGATGACTCCCAACCTGATAAGCTAAATCGTCTCTTACCAATTTGGATATTATGGCGCTTGTGGAAGAGCCGTAATAACTAAATCTTGTTTAACATAAAAAAATAGTACACAACATAAGTCAACACACAATTTAGATATTAAACAAAGATTTTAGTATATAGGGAAAATTAATACTTCTTTGAATGGCATTATTTGGCACTTGAGATGTTTACCATTATTTAGAGATGTTGCCTTACGTACTATGAGAACCCCTCCCAAGGGCAGGTTCTTACGCGTTATTCACCCGTCCGCCACTGGAAACACCACTTTTCCTCTGCCATGATATGATCCAAAACGTCATTTGTCTCCTCTCTACCTTGTAGATTATTGATGATCACCAATATGTTGTGTGTTGAAAGCCATGCGTGGAATTATTAGGGTTTATGCTTCATCTGCAGCTTAGAATCAAAATTTTCACTTCTAACACCACATCAGTAAATGTTTGAGGATCAAACTTGGTTATGAAACTTTGTAGTTTGTGTTATTGTGGTTGTTTGAGTCATATTCTCTACTCAACCCATTTAAGAATCCAAATCTAAGAGAGTCTTGTGAGCTTTTGGGTCCATTAGCTCAACTTCCTTTCTCTTTTGGTAATGGGATTCGACTAAATGTGATGCCCATCTGGTGATTGAAGAAGAGAATAACAAACTTAAAGTTTGTTATTGTCGTTAAGAGTATATAAGAGTTCTTCTTCTTCATTCTTCAAGATAATATGCATAAAGATGGTACCGTTATCTAGAATAGAAAATCATGACGGTCATAACAAAGATTTCTAATTGAGAGATTTCAAGAACAAAACAAGCTAATAAAAGTGCATTGAAAGAATCTCTAATCTAAAACTTCACATATTCGAGATACAAACTTTTTAGGGACTGGATACGAACCAAAGAACCAACAAAATCAAGAAGTGTATGGCCTCTGGGTTTTAAAATGACTAGTGTTTAAAATATTCTATGGTTATTTTTGGAAAACTAATAAGACTATAATAACTATTGAACCAATACATATACAAAGGGGTACAAATAGCACTGATTGTAATTTGTGAGGACTATGCAGCAAATACTTGGAGACATAAGAGAATCTATGTAGCCAAGTACATCTTCCAAGTTCGAGATTAAGTGTTTCAAAAGCTAAATTTTTATGTAATTGTGAGGTCCTGCTGCAAAGATTAATGGATGAAAAAGAGTTTCCATCAAAATCAAGTGTTGGCATCATCTTCCATAAAGAATTCCATCGTTTAAAAAATATGGATGTGGTCATTGCCTCACTTACTGGAATTAATAAGAGTATACGGATAAGCAAATCATCACGTAAGCGGATGATCATATCAGAATGTCTAATCATTTTTTCTTTCTTTTTTTGTGTCAAAAGATGTATAACCTTTTTAATTTTCAATATTATTGTACCCATCATCATTGAAAAATAAACAGAAATTGGAAATAACAAGATAGTTAAATCTGAAGGAGGAGCAATACTCTAATCTTTGATTCAGTTGATAGTTGAAAATTTATGAAAAGAGAAATGAAATTGTATTTCTTGTTAAAATTTTCATCTTTTAAATCGGTTAAGCTAAATGTAGTTTTATTTAAAAATATTTAGCCGTTTTGAAAATTTCAATTTGAAAAAAACACTTTGAAAATTAGTTAAAAATGTAAAAAACTTTTAGAAAAAAAGGTAGAATGGAAAAAAATATAGAGAAAACAATGTACATTTTCCCATTTTAAGCAAATAAAAAAATTAGCTATATATGGAAACTATAGAACTATCAACTACTTGATAGTTTTTCATATAAATTCACATCCAACTAATCAGAAAAGTATAAACAATTAAACATTTTCTTACAAAAGATTGATAATATATTTAAACATAGCAAACTAAAATTTGAGTGTGTGGTGCTTAAACTAAATTTAAAAGTTTGAACAGTTAATTAAAAATGTTCTTATGATAAAGGAATTTTGTAAATATTTACGTGATCATACA